>WTSP01014785.1:18550-51423 GCA_025331215.1 Actenoides lindsayi | reverse complement strand
TCCTAATATCCAGCCTAAACCTCCCCTGGTGCAGCTTGCATCCATTCCCTCTGGTCCTGTCACACATCACCAGGGAGAAGTGCTGTCCCCTTCCTTACTCCAACCTCCCTTTAGGTAGCTGTAGAGGGCAATAAGGTCTCCCTGCAGCCTCCTCTTCTCCAGACTAAACAACCCCAGCTGCCTTAGCTGCTCCTCATAGGACTTGTGCTCTAGGCCCTTCACAAGCCTCATTGCCCTTTTCTGGACATGCTTCAGCAATTTTTAATGCTCATGTTACATCACCACTTCAGCTGTTAATGACACAAAAAACATTTAAGTGTTTAGATCATCTTTCTTCATAGTTGTTAGGTGAAAGTAGCGAAAGGGAGCAGGGTCATTTCAAATGATGTGACACTTGAGAAAGTTTTAGAGTGTGTGTCCTAAATTATTGATCAAAATTGTAAGTAACAAGTGTTTCTTTTGCAACTTCTAGGAACATAATTCCATGTCTCCATCTTCTCCATCCTTTTCTCCACTTCTTCACCTTTCATCCCTGAGTACTAAGTCACGCCCTTCAGCTTTCTCCATCCATCTTGCCAATGGGTCTCTTCCCAGTGCTGCCTTCTCTGTGCCCTCCCCAGGGGAGTGCAGAGACATTGCCTCACACAGCAGCAAGTATCGCTGAATCCAGAGATACACCGTAACTGCTATCTGCAGGCTTCTATAGGAAAGGAGACTTAACCAAGAATGACAGGTCTTGCAGGCTGTGGATGCTTCTCTGGTGTGTTTGACTATTCTGCAACATCTAATATGCAAGGATGTGGAGAAGTGGCTTGTATTGGTTGGACCCCAAAACCTTTTAGAATGTGAAGAATCTAAGCAGTTTCTTGGCATGATAATGCATAAAGCTAATTGAGTATAGAAATGATAAACAAAATTCCTATTTTCACTACTTTAAAGGTAAGAAGAACATGCAATTTTTTTCCGATGTAGTGTTTGTTGTAAGAAAGCTTTTTTTTCTTTCCCCAGAAATAGGTATAATTGATGTAAATTATATTTTTTTGGGGAAAAAAAGAGTTCTGGAATTTTTGTAAACATAGGTGTCAGAAAGGGTTATCTAAAACTACAGTTAAGCTCTCTGGGTGGAGGAGTGAAGTGATACAGCAAGTTTAACTGTAAATGCACTTGGAGATGGAAAGGTGCATTAAGTAATAAGAGTAATTGAATCTATTACAGGAAAAAACATTGATGCTACTAATATCTGTGTATTGATTTGCATTAGGCACACCTTGACATTCTTGTTTCATGAAAAAAAGTCTTTGTGGTTTGAGAGAGTTTTCTTTATTAGAGGGTCCTCTGGTCAACTCAGCAAAGCGTTTAAAGAACTTCATAGAATAATTTAGGTTGGAAAACACCTTTAAGATAAAGTCCAAAGGTAAACCTAACACTTCAAGTCTTTAAAAAGAGAATGTTTCTATATATTGGTAAAAAGTAGTAGCAATATAATTTTGTGGGTGGTTTGGTTTTTTTGTTAAGGAGGTTGTTGTTTTTTGATTGTTTTGTTTTTTTTTTCCTTTTTTTTCTTCTCTTTTCAGTAGAGATATGTAAAGAGAAGAACTGAGAGGGGAGAAGGAAAAAACAAAAAGCCGAACAAACCAAAACCACTTGAGCAAATCAACCAACCAAACCATCCAAAAATGAATTTCTGATTTGAGAAAGAAAATTAGTAAACTTTGAGCAACCATGTTGCTGAACTGGACAGAGGCTCTGAATGGTTAAAAAGTTTTGGTGGCACTTTGTATATTAAAAAAAAAAAAAGGTACTGAGCTTAATAGGAATACATGTAATTTAACAATACATTTCATTTTTTGTGTGTATAGTTGTCTAGTTGTTCTCATTTAAGGGACTAGTCATAAATTTTACTGTATTCTAGTCTTTCCACTTCTGAGTTACTGCTTCTAAAGCAATCCAGGTTGGTGGTAGCCTGAAATAAATGCATTCTTGTGTCTACTCACACTTCTGTTTTATGTAGCAGCATCTGATGTATTTTGTGTGCCCTATATAAGTGAATCATTCCTTTTGCAGCTCCTGCCCTTGCAGCAGAAGCAGCAGTGCAGGGCTTTGGGAGGGTGCCCCTTGCCATTGCACACAGGCAGCATGTGCATTTCTGGCATGGCCAAACCATGCTGTGCTGGAATTAATCCCCCTGCAGCCAGGGGTGCTGGTCCCACAGGGCATGGGTTGCCTCATCCACGGCTCCCCAGAATGGACCCCTGCACTCACAGGCTTCCATTAGCAGAAGAAAGCATTCCAGCCTCTTCCTTCTACTTATTTCTGGTCCCTTTGAAATTTATTGCCTCACTTGAATTTAACTTGTCTAAATTCCAAGTCTGTCTAGAGAAGTAAATAATCTGTCCTGACTTCTCCATCATTTTCCTGCCTCCTTCCTTCTTCCCTACTTTGATAATAACATCTTTCCCCTTGTTATTCTTTATTACTTATTATATCTTGTTCAACCTGAAATTGTGTGAGTAGCCATGCTTCTACCTATGCCATATGTGAGAGATTTATCTCCCTTTCATCAAAATGTCCTCATATTTATTTAGAACATGTTATATGCTGTGCAGTGAGTCTTAAAACCAATGGAAACTCCAAAGGCAGGGAGAGGATGTTTGAGTAGCTGGTGCTGCAGGTCACTTCATTCCGCAACCACTTCACATAAATAACAGGTTGCCTTCCTTAAGTTAATCCGTATAATGTGTCTGTGCTGGTCTCCTCATAACCTGTCCCCCCTTTCCAAGTTTGACATTGTCTGTCTCTAGAGGGATTTTGAAAAATACTTATTTTAAAGTACATCAATCACAAGCTGGACATAAACTGAAGATCTGTGGGTTTGATCTCCAATAAAACCTCCTCCAGCCTGTGGTGTCACATCAACAGATGGGGCAAGGGGTTGTTTGTCATTTTTTTTGTCTCAGTACTTGAGGCTTAAGATGCAGCTGCAGACTAGTAAATTTTCAGAAAGAGCTAAATTTAGACTTAGTCAGTAGAAATGAAATATGGCAGAAGTTGTTTCTCTGGTTGCCCATTAAACACATGTGGCATGCACGTAACACTAGTCTGATTACTAGATACCTGCTCCTCTGGTGCTACCATTTCATCCAGTCCTAGAGCTTACCATGAGGGATGGGCTGCAGCAAGGCTCATAACCTTGTGCAGGAGACTCATAAGCAAAAGTAAAAATGTTCCTGGCCAGCATTCTAGGACCTGTTTTATGGAGCTGTTAATGGAAGGATGGGCAGAACAATAGGATACTTGTCATAAATATTTAAGTTATTAATTGCAGAGCAGAGGAACTGCTGTCTGGGAATGCAGTAAGCACTTGTGTTCACTTAGCGTATTTTACATCTTTGCTGCGTAATAGCTGTGTATAATATATGGATGCAACTGAGTACCTGTGCCGCTGCATTTTTAAATTTTTTTTATTAGATTTCCCTTGCCAGCTGTGTGGCACATCACCACTTTGCCAGTTTGGCAAAAATCAATAATTTTATTGTGGTTAAAACATTTCAAGATGTAACTATCTACCTATGCTTCTCAGAATACATCTAGTGAACATAAATAATGGTGATCATTAATTTCAGGAGTTTTTGAATTTCTTGGTTTTGTTTGTTTTTAATATTGAAACTGCTACTGCCTAAAATATAATGGAAACTATTGTCCAGTTCTTTGCATATATGAATGGGTGAGTGATCTCGAAATAAGAGAATAAATTCTTGAGCAGTTTCAGTTGATAATTGAAGAATTTTCACAGTGCCTACTCCTTGCTAGTTTTTGATGGTTTTGTTTATTCTGTTACAAGCAGCCTAGCTGAAACACAGCTTTCTTAACGTGTGCTATGGAATCAGAAAGAAATTGTGGACAGAATCTGTGGAGTCTTACCTGGAAGTACAGCTCAGGCTAATTTATTTTTCTGTACATGGTCCTCTGTGGATGGAAGCACTTAGAGCTGTGAGATGTATGGTCGTGTATACAATGTCAAGTTCCAACAGTTGATTTGTCCATATTGCTGAAATACTTTATGTTCATGATGAATTTCAGAATTTATCAGGGGTATCCTTTGGTTGACATGGTCTTTTCTCCTCTTGCCCATAACTTCATTTTACTTATTAAACTAATCTCTCTAATTCCACCTATGTTACATACTATAACATACTAACCAAATTTATCAAACCTTTTTTCTGAGAAGGTTGCTGATTAAAATCTCTTAAAGAATGAAAGTTCTGTGTTAAAACAATGTACAGTTAGTGGTCTGTTTTCCTTGCAGTCAAAGCTTCTGCGTTGTTTCAATATTAATTCAATGAGATTTCCAGACTGGTTTTTAGTAAAGGATGAATTGTGAGTGTATTAAGCTTTCCAGACTTAGCATTGCATATAATGTTGTGAAAGAATATAATGCTTTAAAAATAAATAAATAAATCTATATGGAAATGTTTTCAGATGAAATCTGACAAATATGTGGATGGGGCTCCTGGACAGAAACTGTTGCTGACAAGAGAACGTTGCTCTATCAGTCAGAGAGATGTGAGGAGTATGGGACTTGCTTACAAGCTAATTATTGTTCTTTATAATGTTAAATTACCAAAACGTCAGATGTATTAGGCTCTGCAACACCGCCTTGGGCATTTTTCTTTAGTAGTTACTCAGTAAAAGTGGAGGAAATGTTCATTTGAGTTAAATTGGGATGGACAAGATTTTCACAGGTTTCGTACTTGCAGTTGAAAGCATAGTATAAATCACCACACCATAACATAGGCAGAATGAGACAGTGTGGAGAATGGATTAAATCACCATGAATTTTAAGAAACAAGATGAAGTAGTCTATTAGAATAAGATTTACTGCAGGTAATAAAGGATCTCAAGTTGGTGTTTTCCCAATTTTTGTCAGATCTCTGATTCTCTTTCTTACTTTTTGGTCTCCAATTCTTGCACAGTATTCGTAACCTTGATTAGATTTGTCTTGAGCTCAAGTTTGTGCTTTTAATTTAGTCCTCTGCACCTTTTGAGTAGCATACTGTATTTATTACTTGCAAGATGCGTTTCTAACTGAAGATCATGTTAACACTGATTGAAGTCTCGAGCAGCTTGGTTTATGTGCTTCCCAGGCACTTAGTCCCATGTTCACTTTATACATGACAATTAATCACCTTAGTTCCTGTCACTATAATTAATCACAAGCATTGCACGTGGCTGGGAATTCACCTGGCTCAGGACCTCAGTGCTTGGTAGTTTTCAGGTCATCATAATTGTAGCCTAAAAAGTAGATAAAGGGGAGTCAATCTCCATGCTGCTGTTGGAAACACAGGCAAGGTTTCTAAATCTAAGAAACTGTAAGCAGATTATACATTCTTCATAATATGAAATGTACTTTGAAGTATGAACTATCCAGGGAAATGTTTAGCAGTAATACATTTTTTTTGCTCATCTTGTAAATAAACTGTTCAAAATGCATATGTGTAGTAACAGGGATTTAATTGTTGATTGATAAATTGATTTTCCAGCTGCTGAATTCATAAGGAAAAATGTCAACTTTGAGATTGCAGTATATAACTCAGGATCCACAGAAGCACAGATTTAGCTTAGCAGCAGCTGTCAAATGGGGAAAGGGAACTTCTTTTGATGCCATAGAGAGGTAGTAGGCTTCATCATAGACTGTATTATATAGCAGTATTTTTTGTTGTTTAGAATTTGTATAAGGTGAAAGAACAGAGAAATCTGTTAACTGTTATTTTGAAAACTGATGATGATCTAATGCATCACTTAATTAAAAAAATAAGCATTTTTGAAAGGGGCATATGGGATGATGAGGGGTTTTTTTTTACTCCTTTTATTTTCATGTCTATCCTAACATTTTTAGGACTTTTTCCTAATTCTTTCAGCTGGCCTTAAGGCTTTGTGACTTCGTTGTATTTTGGCCATCTCATGCTTTGTCCATTCTAGGAAGCATTGCAGGCTGCTGCTCCCACCTGTAAGAGTAAGATGGCACACAGAAACATCAATACCACTTTTTAAGCTTCTTGGTTACAGTTTTGGGAAAAAGCATGTACCTAGCATAAACCTTTGGATATTTGCAAGCATGTACTTCTGAGAAGACATTTTTAGGATCAGAGCTTTTGCAAAGTTGAAACCTACTGTTCCACTACAAAACCTGATTTTCACTCCTCTGTGCTATACTTGCTTTTTAGATTTTCCTCAACCACTGTTTACTAATTATCTGCCTTTTTGTGATTGCATTCTTGGGTTCTCTTATATTGATCTTTACATCAAAGGGCCTCTCAGAGTAAACATTTAGCAATGTGTTAAGGGGGGGGGGCGGGGGAGGGAAGAAACCAAACAAACAAAAAAAACCCTCAAGCAAACCAAACAAAAAAAATGACAAAAAAACACCCCCAGCACAACAACAAAAAACCTCAAACAAAACAACAAAAACCCCAAACAAAACCCAGTTCTAAAATACATATGTCATTGTGTTTCTTTCAATTTTGTCCTTGATAACATCTGTGTCTCTGACAAAAGGATTTACTTCCCTTCTTTATTTAAGCTAGACAATATATTCCTGTTTCCTGACCTTCTTTGGATCTTTCTACCTCACACCTTATCACAGAATCATAGAATCATTATGCCACCCTGTTTTCAGCTGTCAGCATCTCACTGAATACAGGCAAACGGCAGAACCTTCCATTTACCCCTCTCATCCTTAAATATTACAGTAACTGATGATTTCATCATTCCCATTCTGTCTGCCCCCCAAACAGAGTTTATCAAGACAGTTATAGGAAAATATGTTGGAGGTTTGTTCATACAGATGGTCATCATTAGTGCTAATGTTTAGTATGCTTCCACCCTGTCCTAATTTTTGCTTGCACCTCTCCTCTATGCTGTGCATGTAGTCATAAAAATTCTTTAGGAAAGGTAGTGTCTTTTTGTTGGAAATCATTTACAGCACTGAGATTTTGTTCTTATGTGAATGATTTCAGCTCTGTCCTTCAAGTTACCAGTGAAAGATTCTGCGCTTATTGACAAAAACTGGAAGAGTACCATCTCTCCTTACCAAGCCTGAGGGAATAGTATTATTTGAAGATGTCAGAAATAGAAGATTCCTCCTGTAATTGTCTTATCCAGCCTCTCTATATACTTGTTACAAGGCAGCGTAAGTGCAGGCTTATATAGCCCGCAGTTGGCACTGTTAAACCAGTGCCTTGTAGGAAATCTGGCACTGGAGGTTGGGAAGCGTCATAGTACCTGGTCAAGGGCTTGGTGTCTAAACCAGTCCATTATCAGAGAAAGACATATGATTTTGTTTCACAGTGTCTGTGACTATTTCAGTCTTCATATCTAATTTTTATGCATTAAGTTGCAGTTTCTGTCTTCCTTAAATTCTTTTCAGATGACTGCAGAAATAATACTTTCCATAGTATAGTGGGGTTGTCACATTGTGGTTTTCGTTTTTGTTTTGCTTTTGGTTTTTTTATTACAAAATTCTAGGTCTTAACTGTTGCCATTTGTGGGGGTTTTGTTTGTGGTTTGTGGGGTTTTTTTGGTTGTTTTTTTTTGGTTATTGTTTAGTTTTATTGCCTGTCTTATTTGTTATTCATTGATGGAATTAACATTCCAGTGTTTTTCTTTGTATTTATTGCCATTTTTATGTTACTTAAGTCAGTTAATTTGATGGACTTTTCTAAGATTCTGAACAAAAGTTTTTATTCAGTGCTGAAATTCAATATGGTAAAATGTTTTGGCATAAAATTTAGGAGTAAATGTAAGAAATTAATGGAAACAATGTAGAATGAGACTCTTTTGTTTACAAAATTTTTTAGACTTACAGAATATTTCTGACCTTGCTACATTCTAAATTCAGATGTCATGTTTAATATTATTACTCAGTAAGGTGTAATAAAGGAATTTTCCAAGTAAACTTAAGAGAATTGTTACAAAGTCTCAATCTTTTTGATATTTTTTTCTAATGCTTTATATAAATAGAAGAGGAGCTGACAAGATGGCATGACAAGGAGAAGAAATAAAATTCTATTTCAAACTGTAGACTTTCTTTTTCAAAACTCCTTTATCTCTGAAAAGTATGTTTTGGGAACATGATTATAATATGACTGAGTTTTTGCCTGAAAGCTTGAATTTCTAGCTTATTTTGTCCCAAAGGATCTGTATATTTGTGAGGGAAAAATTGAGTTTTTAATTAATATTTTTATAAATATTTGTTTTTCTGAACCAGATACAAAGATACTGGCTTCCCTTCTTGCAAGTATTCTGTTGTAGCAAAAAGAATACTCGATGTGTGATGTTGCATGCTTTGCTGGAATAGATACTTCTCATTTTCCCGCCAATTTTCCAGAATGTAGAGGGATAGCAAAAATAAGTTTCAATCGAAGTTTTTTTTTCAGCATCAGAAGCTTTCGGTACAAGGCTTTTGGTTGAATTTTTTTTTTATATTTTTTTGGGTAGGATTTCCATTTACTTGCAGAGTGACAGCATGGTAATTCGTACAGAAAAGAATGAGAAAAGGGACCAATTGTTTTGCCAAACACATTGAATATTTCATCTCTTTTAATCCAAGGGAGAGAAACAATAGCACTTCTATTTAACTTCACTGGAAAATACATCCTGAGGATCTGTCATTTACAGTACTAAAGGGTTTTGTTATTTCCTTCCCAAGAAAATCTGAACTTCATTTACCTAATGAATTAGCTTGGGAGATTAGATCCCCTGTTCTCCCTTCTGCAGACTCAGTGGCCAGGAATATTTAGTTTCAGAGAATCCTTCCAAAAGGATTAGGAAAGAGTTTTCTGTCAGGTTCCCTACTCTGTGAGCTGGCACATTTGCAAGGAAGTTTATTTTATAACATTTGACAATCTGATATCCAGTTCTGTGGATTCAGAGCTTAAAGGCTTGATGCAAAGGACTTATATTCAGGGTAATTTGTCTAAAAAAACCCCAAAAAACCAAACCAACCACTTACAACTCCTCATTGTGGAAAACCTTTATCAGCAGTTGAAAATGAGAAACAAAAGAATGACTGTCTATTCTTAATCTATTAGTGCAAATACGTACACATTTTTTAGAAATAGCAAGAGACTAAGGAAGAAATGAACATAAGTCTTGTGGTGGTTTTCAAGTCAAGAAATATCCAGTATCCTCTTTCTTTTTTTTTTTTTTTTTGTGTTACATTCCTTGCTATTAAGATAATCTATTCAGATTGTCCTGCTGCTTGTCCATGCTGTGTGGCAAAAGCACTCCACTGAAAGCATATACAAATGCTCTTGAAAGTGGGCAGTGAGGCACTTACAAAATATGAAGCACATTGTGCTGGATGAGTTTGTGCAGCTACTTAACATGTGGGGGACTGTTGTGCCATCTGGTAGAGCCACACAGCCAAGGATGTGCAACTAACTTCCTGTGTCATGTGTTTTATCTTTAAAGTCATGGGGAACCCTTAACTCCTGATGATGTCAATTGAAATTAAGGATTCATACTGCACTGTAAAATAAAGGTCTGTATCTTAAAATAAACATTTGGCAATAATAGAAGGTAAGATATTGGGTGGTTAGAATTGCGTATACACATTTTAAGCATGTTTTGGAGCTCAACATTTAATGACAGTTTAGGATGCCCATCTTAGTTTTAAGAGGTGCTTATGATAACTACCTACAGGAATGACATTTAAAGACACTTCTCTATTGCAAAAATCAGATTGTTTCACTATAAAGCAGGAAACAAATTCATGATTGAAATAACAAAAAGCCCACAGAGGAAATCTTTCATTTATTTTGTTAGTCCTCCTGAGTTTTCAATAGTATGAAGGCTGTTTTATGTTTTATATAAGCCTCCTGCTGAAGATTACTTCATTTTATCAGTCAGCTTCTACTTTTGCCATTCCCTAGAGGTCTTCTATTAAAAGAAATCTGTTTATCATCACCAGATACATTCATGTGTCTCTTCTAGTAAAAATGAATGTGTTTTTCTGTTGATAGAGAAACAAATGCCTTTTTTATTTTGTCAAAGAAATAAACTACTGAACTTGAACTGAAAATGCATTGTCTTATTAATCATTATTTATTGTATTGAATCATCAATCAATGCAATATTTAATCTTTTTTTTTTTCCTGGATAAATTTGGTTGTACTTAAACTCTTCTGCTGTTGTTCCTTACTGGAGTTATGGAGAAGACTTTAAAGCTTATTTTGTATTTTTATTTATCTTAGTTTAGCTCATATAATAGAACACATGTACTTGTATGGTTAAATATATAACACAACTGAGAGACAAAATCATTGCAAACTAGCTCACTTCAATTTGTATTGTTTAATGCTTCCTGAGCAAGTAGGTGTACTATACTGTTACTGTTCCTTCATAGGAGTAATTCACTTGGTCGCTTTTGCATTCTTCCATTTTTCTCAAAGGATTCCTGCTGCAGCAAGATAAAAATCATATATGGGCATGTATTTAACTAAATCATATTCCCATTTGAAGTTAAGGTGCAAAGAAATCGGCAGTCTTAATGTTTCTTTCAATAAATCAACAGCAGTCTGTATTTATCAATAACTCATTCTTAAGTTTTCATTAAAAGCAGAAATTTCCTGTAAATGAAGTGGTTTTGCCTAAAACCAATTATTTTTGTTTCAGCGCTATGAAGTCATGCTTTTCCTTATGCAAAGAGTTGATGTAAACCTACAGATTAGACGTTTGCAGTCTTAGTAGGAACAATAGGTGTGTCCTCAAGATTACTCCGAAAATAATCTGTACATGCACATCTGGAAGAAGTGACCTCATTTATCTTATGTGATGATGTTTAGGAATTGATTCTCCTGTATAATAAGTGGATTCAACTGGTTTTCTGCCTTTCAGAAAATCTTGATAGTCAAAAACTGAAACAAATGGTTTCTCTACCTGTTATGTAAGAGGAAAACTCTGTGTTTTTTCAAGCCATTTTAATCTGCTTTTATAGAAGGTTAACAGATGCATTATGCATGATGCTCCTCCTCATTTGGATGCAGCACAGGGCTTTCAGTCTTTCATTCATGAATTGATCTCCCAAGTACCTATCCTCTCAGGCCTCATTTTCATTGCATATAACATACCTTCGTTTGACGTCAAAATGCTGTTTTAATAAAAGTGACAAGTAGCTTTTTCAGTTAGAATATTCTTTTTTTTGTGTATGTGCCTAAACTGTGATTGAGTGTGGCGGGAGAAGAGCAAGGGTTTGAATCGGTTTCATTCTGCTCCAAAGAGCAATGAAGTCTTGCTTGTTTCTTACATCTGTGGTCACACTCTACAGTTGCCTCACTGTTCTAAATGGTGGTTTTAGATGTCAATAAATCATCCTTGAACTTCATTAATTATAGAGTGTAGAAGATCAAACTTAACGATGGAGGGAATGCTTTCAGTGGCAACTGCAGTGTTACTGAGTACTGGATAGTAGAACAGGCTATTCTCAACCTAAAAACCATTGGTCAGACCCTGACTGCTGTTTCCCACCTCCCTTTTCTTTCAGTGAGATCTGGGCAGGTGAAGCAACAGGAGGAGCTAATGGTTCTGAGCAACTAAAACACATCCTTACATTTATTTGCTGTTCTGTGTTAGCTAAAAATAGGGGGGGGGAGGGGATTATATTTGCCTTAAGATCATCTTCTAAATGAAAATGTTGGGGTAGGAACTATAAGGGCAAAAAAAAAATAATTTAAAAATTAGTAGCGTTTTAGGGCTTTTATTTTCCAGTTTAGGGTTGTCATAACAAAGTCTTTTTTTTTTTTATGAAGAATTTCCTTTAATTTGTATTTTTTCTACTTGTACTGAAAAATAGGAAATTGTAATAAAGAACTGCAGGATCTGAATTAGGGTACAATAACTTACACGTATGTTTAGTCATTAGTATAGTGCCTAGCAACACAATGGGCATGACTTACTACACAATATTGTGCTTGCTTATTGCCTAAGTGGAAGGCAAAGCAGTTCTAACTGATTACATGTTTTAGGGCTCAGTCAATTTCCCTGCTGTTCCTCTCCTGTTTTGCAGGAAAATACTGTGATAGTGTTATGAATCAATTACTAAATAGTCATTAGGAGGAAATGCATATTGAATATATCAATCATTTCCATAATAAATTATACAGCCACACAATAAAAGTGTGTGTATGCTGCTTGCAAATAGGTTATCATAAGTCTAATTTTTTTTTCCTGTGTTACTCAATTAAATCCATAAATAGGAGATAAGGGTGTAGAGGAAACACCTGATAGGAGCTCAGGCATAACAAAACCAAGGGGATGAAAAATTCCAGCAGCCTGGGAAGCAGAAGATGCAGACTGAAGCACAGAGAAGTCTGTGTTCTATGCATAGTCACATCTATAGGTTACCTATGGGGATCATGGGATCATGGGCTAACTGGGGTGGGCTGGACCCTGGGCAGCAGAGAAGGGGAGAGAGTTTGGGATCAGTGATTGCACAAGGCCAGTGCTGTGGGGAAGGCTCTCACCTGGGGAACTCACAGCCTTGCAGCGCAACCCCCTCGCCTGCAGGGTGCTTCACTGAGTGGATGAGCACTAACCGCTCTTCACTGGGGGCAAAGCTGCTGCGCAGCTAGTAGTTGTGCTGTGTCCATTTAAAGGTTCAAAGCCTGCCTGCACCACCTCTCCAACTTACTAAGGCAGATCCTGAAAGTGATATCAAAACTTTCTGCATTTTTAAGTCTGTTCATTCACTTTTATATATTCTGAAACAACATTACTGCAACCAATGAAAGCATTTCTCTTCAAAACTCTATCTTCAATATATGTTAGTGTTCCACTTTGTTGTCTAGTATGTGTTCAAAAAAGATCTTCTACTTTTACTTTGTTTTTCATATTAGTGGTTAAAAATTTTGAGAAATAAACTGAGAAATAAATTAGCTTATTCTTTTTAAGAAAGCATGCATTTAATCAAGAGGTGTAATATATTTGACCGTTATGGAGCTTAGGAGATAAAGCTACTAATAGCTTTCTCATTTAATAATATACAAAAGAAACAAAACCTGTAAATGATACTTTGCAAAAAGTTACTTCCCCACATTCTATGTTAATAGGGTAATTGCTTGGGAAATGTCATGCAGGATGGCACTAATGCGTCCTTATATTTTACTGCATATAGTATCAAAATAATAACTTCACAGCCTAATGTCCATGACATTTTAAAGTCCTTGAATAAAATCCTTTAATATTTGAAATCAATAACACATGCGTATCACCTTCTCATGGTTTTCTTGGTATTCCTCCATCTCAGAACTAGAGAAAAAGTTATTTTTAATTGAACAGTTTTTCACTTGTCTCTGACAGTAAGCCTAGTAAACTATAAAAATTCCATGGATGCATAAAATAAGTCTTCAAAACTACATAATTGAATGCACAACTCCTTTTGGGGTAGGTAGGTATGTGTCAGGCTGTAGCTACCTCACTGAATCCAGTACGATAACTTGAAACCTGCTATGTAGCAACATAAATGACACTCTGAGAAATTTGAGAATATCTTTAAAATTAAAAAAAAACCAACCAAACAAAAAAACCCAAAGCAAGCAAATGAAAAAACCCAACAACAAAAAAACAACCAAACAAAAAACCCCAACAAAAAACAGAAAACAAAACCCAAATCACACAGCAAAAAAACAAAACAAAAAAAACAGGCAGCCTGGAAAATTTACAAACAATTACTTTGTAGTTCCTGAGAAGATATTTAAAGGTACAGAATATTACCCCCTACTGTTTCTTAGTTATGCTGGGTTACATACGTGTTAAAGCTTCCTTGAGCAGACAGCTATTTAATCTGAATTAGGCCACGGGAGCAGCCATGGTGGTAGTGGTGTCATGCTGCTGCTGTCACCACCATCATGATGGAGCCCAGATTGAAGTTGAGACCTATCCCAGCGCTGTCTTTGAGCCTTGTGATGCCAACCTACATGTGAAGGTGGGGTAGGTGGTCCTTTTTTACTGTCAAAAGACATGGGTGCAATACAACAGGATGGGAATTGTCTGGATTCTTCCAAATCTATGGAAATAAACAGCATTTTTTAGTAGGCCCTATGGAGCTTTTCTGGTGGTGGCAGCATCTGCTGCCCTTTGCTCTCACAGCAGGAAGCAGAGGTTGCAAATGCCTCTGCGGGTGCAGCCAAGCCTGGGCTGTGCCCCTCCAAAGGGCTCAGCTTGAGTTGATGGAAGCTGAATGGATCAAAGCACTTGAACACAAATAAAAGGTTTGTTTCCTGACAAAGTCATTTCTAACTATGTAAGTGGGTTTTACAGTCATAGCAGGCATGCCAGAGACTGCTGAAATGGGTAGGGCAAAGGATTCAAGCCATGCTTACTTTAAGTATGAGCTTTCCTAATAAAAGCCTTAATATTTATGTGCTCCTGAACAGAATAGTTCACTATCATCAAGGCCCTGCTCTTATACTTTAAATAAAATGTACATTTATTTTTAAAAGCAAAATTTTATAATAGAGTAGTGAATGGTTGATGGCAACTTTTCTCACAGTATTACTTAAGGTAGAGAAGCAAACTTCCATTTGTCTATGGATGCATGAAAGATATTGCTTTCATTCATATAGAAGGATTGACATGACATTTCTTTAAAATTGCAGGACTTCAGAAGCTTTGTTGAAACTCAGTGGCTTATGTAGGGTGCCATAAGCATGAAACTGCTATAAATGAGATCTGTAAACTTTCAGTAATAGTCAATGGAGAATTAAAAGAACAGAGAAACAGAGGAGATCTGCTGGCTAGAGCCTCTTTATGTGCAGAACATTTCATTTAAGAGACTGTTACAATGGTTCACCATTGTACCATTTGCAGTATTTTCTCATGTGCATCATTTCTATGTGCCTTTTCATGTCAGTTAATGCTTTTCCAGGAGAGCTGTCCTTCAAATACAGATAGCCTATGAATCCTTCTGGGTCTTATAGGAACCTTCTGGGTCCTGTAGTCTGGTACCTTTCATGACTGATAATTGGAGGTTATACTGAAAATGTTTAATGTGGGAGGATTCATAAACTTTATTTTTGATGCTCCACTTTGCCAATGAGCACATTCACATCATGTCCACAGATCATGTGCAAATGCCCCCAAATATATTTCTGTCTCGGAAAATACTTCAGGAATTATTAAAAGCTATTTTGAAAGCCAAACTATATATGAAGCAGAGAGGAAAAAAAGCCTCACTATTCAGAAATTCAGTTCTTAAAAGTGCATTTTTAATATGTGAAGTACAGTACAAATCTTATAACTATTAAACTATATAATTATATAACTATAACAAATAACCACTATGCTGTCTCCTTTGAAAGTTGTGTAAATGCAACAGCATTTTAGATATCTGGATTTATCATTAATTTCAGATTTTGATAAATGAAGTGTCATGGGATTTCCTTACAAAACACTGAATGGACAAAAAAGCATGCCTATACTTTCTTTTGTTTTAATCCAAGCAGTCCTGCATTATTCAAGGTAAAAGCCTACTATATTAATCTAGAAAACAATAAATACAGCTATTACTGTTTCTTTTTCTCTCACAAGGGAGGGAACAGTATTTTAACATGTTTAATTGATAATGCTTTATAAACCACATGACCTATACATCCCAGTACTTTTGTTATGTTCTTAAAAAAAGAAACTAAAATCTCTCTAATGAACTACTGTGAATAAATGAGGAAGAACAACTGTTTTCAGGGCTGCTTTAAAACAAACAAACAAAACCAACCCCCCAAAACCCTCAACAAATCCCTAGTTGTATATTCCCTTAAGTATTTCTACATTAGCAAAGAAATTTTGTTAATAAATAGCCCAGCATTCTAATATTCTTGTGATTTTTTTTTTAAACATTATATTTTACTTGTTAATGAGGCTTTTCAAATGTTTCTTTATACTCTTGAAATATTTTTTGGTTGTTTTTTTTTTTATTTATTTATAATTGAGTTGTCACTTTCCAGTGTTTGGGGATAACTTTGAGAAAGGAATGGAATTGAAACTTTCAGAAATGTTGCTGCTTGAACAAACCAGTGCAAATACATGAATTCCATGCCCAAACCATATCGAAGGGAAGCTTATTTAGTGTGCCCATGAAATTGCTAGATTATGTAAAAGTACAGGAACCAGATTTGAAGTATAAACAAATGCCTAGTGTAAAACTGACTACACGGGATTGGGTCATTAAAATTGTGAGTAAGAATTGTTAACTTAGAGGTTAGTTCTTTTTACTTGGATATATTATATGGTGTTGAGGAGCAGTGAAAGGATACCTTGCTGTGAAAGGGGTATTGCAGTCAAACATACTGATATTTACTATACATACGACATTTATTGCTATCAAATGCATACAATACTTTTTGGCAACCATCTAAGAGACATTTGAAGTGGGTAAGGGATAAGCCAAGGTTTAGAAATTTTTGAAGTGGCAATATTAAAGTTTGAAACGTGAAGGTAGGTGAATGCCCAACTTAACAAAAGTTCCATACTTATAAGCTACTGTTTTATGAGCACTAGGAAGTGAACATGAAATCTTATTATCTAATAAGATTTTTTTTTTAATGATGAATGTATTATGATAATTAGAGGAGGTTGTCAGATAGATAACATTTCCTGAAAAGTACAGTGGCATTGGTAGGTTTGAGACAGAGGCTTGGCTGGGAAAGTAACTCTACACAGGGCCATGCAGGCTATAGTCATAGGTAATAGCTGTTCCTTTTTGGTAAGAGCGTAAAGGAAAAAAAAAAAAAAGTTAAATAAAAATTCCTATGCATTTGTTAAAATATTGGTGCATAAACTTAGGGATTCCTTCTCAGGGAAAATTGGAATCTCCAGGATATTCTGAGACTTTCTTACTTTGTCGTGTATCTTTTCTGCCTAGAGAACACGGCAGATAACATGGTGATAAGTTGTTTCCCCTGAGCCTTTTTTTTCAAGGCTGAACAAATCGAGTTTTCTCATCCTTTCCTCATATGGCAGCTTCCCAGTCCCTTGATCATCTTTGCGACCCTTCTCTGGACCTCGTCCATCCCATCCACATCTATTTTGCATAGTGGGGATCAAAACAGAACACAAGTATTCTATGTGGTGCCTGACAAGCATGCTTACATGGTTTAGAGTGGTATCCCAGTTCACCAAAAATGGAGATAGTTTTAAGCTCTGGGAACTAGAGCAAAATATAAAATCACTGACAAAAACCTCTTGAGCTCAACTATCTTACAGGATAAAAATATTAAATAGAGTCTTTTTATAAGCTAAGTGAATAGAAAAACACTTAGGTATATGGTTGGAGAAATAGCTTCAAGTAAGTGCTTTTCTTTATTGACTGTCTGGTCAGTATTCATCTCCCCAAGAAACAAAGTGAAGAGTCTCTGAGTTGCCTGAATTTGCTTTGGGAAATTATGGCAGTTAGGAAGCCACGTGGAGATCATAATGGTGGTGCCTTGACTCTGTTGGAGTTGACAGCAAAAGTTTGAGCAAATTGTTTTTGACTTAATAGATCTCTATGGCTGCCTGAACAATAATGCCTCCACCAAATTAAGTATACCTAAGAAAAAAACAGAAAACATGTTAAAAACAAACAAACAAACAAAAAAAAACACAACAAAAAATTAGCTAAATGGTAACAGGAAATTTGTAAAGAACTATTAAGGACACTTATAATAACAAATGTCTAAATCTAGCTTTCAGGATTTTCTTCAAGTTTTATTGTACTAAATGTAGGTGGTGAATATTTGTCTAGATCAAGGAGATCACAGATAATTATTTTGTGTTAATTCTGCAAAGAAAATGAAACATCTCATTAATTCTTTTTATGCCTGATGTTTTTAATTCTGTCTGGTTTAGATACAGATCAAATTATTTTGATTGTATCTGTTTTCCTTTTTCCTACAGATGCACTCTAAATAGGATTAATTAACAAAACCAACAGGATAGCAAGGGAAACACCAAAGCATGGAATTTTCATGTTTCTCTCTCATTTCTCAAGGAAATGTTGATGTTGTTTGACTGTGCAGCAACTAAAAACTGATAAATGTTATGTGCGCAATAGCTATTATTACATAATATCAGCCATGAAAAATATTATCTGCTGAAATATCTCTTCTGTGAATACAGTATAGAAAACTTGCAATTTATCTGGGAGTACAGGGGGATGTGTTTAAAATTTGTGCACAATGTGTGCACATGTACGTAAAAGTACGATGGAGGGTAACTATTTTTAAACATATTGCTTTCAAAGTCAATAAAATTTGTTTCCTCTCAGAAGTAATGGAAAAGAAAGGTAAAAAAAAAAAAAAGAAATATTTCATAGGCTTTTATCCTTGCTGCCATTTCAGGAAATCCTTATGTAGTGCATAAAAAAAGTGTGTGTGTGTCGGGGGGTGTGTGTGTGTGTGCGCAAAAAGGCAAAATACAGTACAAAAATGAGTTATGCCATGAGTGGCAACTGAAGTCGGAGTATATAGCACGGAGAAACAAAATAAAATAAAGCTTCGATACGCCTTGGTTCACATTAATAATTGAAGGCTGCATAAATTGCTTTTAACTCTTCGTATTTGACTTTGATGTATAATTCATGGTTTTAAAAAATATAAAACACAAGAAAACTTCTTTTTAGAGGATCTTGCAATACGTCATGAATGGTTTATGTTTGGAGAATAGATTTATTGTTATGATTAGAAGTATGAACAGCTGCCTAATTTAGAACTCAAGTATAAAGAAAATGAATGGGATAATCAGGAAAATCTGAAGTGTCCTCTTTCCTTTTAACACTCCCCTTTTCAAAACTAGAATCAAAATTATGGAAAAGGTCTATGATGTAAAATGACCTATAACTGCTTTATCATGTAAAATCACTTGAATTAATTTGTTTCCATTTAACAATGAAAAGATGAGTGTTACAGATCAGAAAAGCTTGATAGAACCTGACATGAGACTACTGTGACTTTGAGAGGTTGATACAATGATACTTATATACAGACAATTTTTGTTTTATTTTGCTGTAGATATTATATTTTTCTTCTCTTTATGGTGCTCTTCTCTCAGTGAGAAGAAAGTTCTAAATGCTTCAATAAACTTGTGTTTTCTTTCCTACAAACTGATTGAATCAGAGACAGTCCCAAATCAGTAGTTGTAATGTTCTGGCTGTCAAGCAACAGACAGAAAAAGTGATCAGGTCACTTCAATGCTTTTTTCAGCCAATATACACTAATATAATTTATTTTTTTTCTAGAATTTCAAAAGATACAAATGTCTCTGTTGAAGAAAATAATCTAGTGGGGAGAAGAGATAGTAAGCAGCAGATATCTGTTCTACCTTGTTTATCCAGTGTTAAGTCATCCACGTAACAGCTCTCAGAGGTACATTGTTGAAGGTGTTATCTCCTCTTAAGAGGATTTCTCATTTGACTATCAGAACTGCTTTTGCTAGGATCTCAAGAGATGGATAAAAAAAATAAAAAAGCTGCAACCAATATGTTGCATCTGTGTGCATGCTACTAAAACTCACCTCCAATGAGACTTCTGAGAAATTCTACTCATAAAGGCTGATATGAATGCTTGTTACATATTTTATTTCTTTTTCTCAGGGAGGATGCAACCTGTATAGAGGTATTTCTATGACTGGTTTCAGAGTTATGCAGTAAATTGCTTGGCACCTGTGGAAATACGAAATACTGAACTCTGTGCCATTGTGACATTTTATGGTGAAATCAGATACTCGTCAGATAAATACGCTGTTAATTATTAGCAGAACAACTCAAGCAAGGCTCCTTTTGGTTTTCTAGTACCAGTAGCAACATCAGAGCAGCATCTGCTTGGAGCCCTCTCAGCTCATAGTGTGACTGCCTTCCCAGGCCATGCCAGCTGGGGCAGCAACAGAAGGGCTTCCCTTTGGTAGTGTCTCAGGGACACCCGTGTTTTGGAGAGGGTGCTGAAGTTGGAGTGCACAGTTGGCACAGGCAGAAATTCATGTGAACAGGGTTTTGGGAACAGGATTTTTGACTTTGTGGATTATTTACAGCCCACCCAAGAGCATGTGAGTAGCTGTCCCTTCCTCATTTTTCATCTACTTGTCACACAACAGTTCAATGAGGGAAGTATAACTTCGTATTTGAAAATTAGTTTTTTATCGTACAGGAGTTACGCTGCCATTTAGGGATATACATATATCCTTTTCTATGCTCCTTATGGACTTGACCAATCATCGTGGGGCTTTTCTATTGCTTTGAGTGGTACCAATGTGTAGGCAGAAGGTAAGGGTAACCCCAGTCTTGGTTGATATGCCTTAAAAGTAAGTATGTACTATGAACAAGAAAGAGACAAATTCAGACTGCTCTCAATAGCTCTGCTGTAATTAGGTTCTGGTAACAGTAGTTGAGAAAGTACTGTATGCTTTCTGTGTATATGGTTGCAGGAAACCATCACTGCACAAAGCGCTGTATAGGATAAGAATGTATTGTAGCCTAAACAGTTGTAGCAGAGGCCTTGGAAGCACAGACACAATGGGAAACCAGAGTTCTTCACACCAGAGGGCCATGTATTGATCAGTAAGAATGAAAACCGTAAAGGAACTGGTTTTAGAGAATTGTGAAACCAATACACAAGGTTTAATTGTGCTGCTGAAACCATTAGTTTGCTGTCTTGAAGACATATATCTTGAAAAGTGGTGAAACACCTTATTGAAGGAAATTACATATCTAAATTGATGATAGGGAGAAACTGGACTCCTCCATTAAGTTGTTTGTCAGTGGCTGCTCAGAGCCACATGACTTAAATGTGTATAGCTCTACATATCCGCTCTTGAAAAATGTTCATAACTAATAGCAGAGATTAAATTATTTTTGGATTGAATTTGTAAGCTCATATGAAAAAAAACCGCCAAGCCTACTGCTGATGCTGTGCATCAGAATGAGGTCATCTTGTATCCTGTGCTGTACAGGTATGTGCATAGTTATTGTCTGCTATCATTAAAAGCAACAGTCCTTTACTATCTCATCTAAGGTTTTGCTGATTGTGTGGAATTGGTCTGGTATCCCGTTGTCAAATCTGGATGCAGCATCTTATTGAAGTGGAGTGTTCTAAGGCCCTTTGTGTATTAATTATTTCACATTTTCTTGTGTGAATATTCTTTCCTGAATAACCTGCCAGGAGTATACTCATGATGGATATCCATTTTCCCTGACTGAGATTACTAGCAAAAATATCAAGGTTTTACTGTAATTAGTTGTTTTTCAGATCTACGTATAATCTTTTGATTACATTTCTTATTACATTTTGGTACAGATAATTAATACCATATCCTGTAATATTATTTCCTACAGAAGCAGAAGGTATGCATTCCTTTTATTTAAGACTGCGGTGTACTACACTAATTGAATTTTATGGACTTAGAGGCTTAAAAGAACTGCTGTTTCTTGATTGTAAAAGATTGTTGCTTTCCCAGTTTCAAGGTGTGAGTTGCTTGCCAACAATATGCTTTTTGTCAGGCCGTAAGTGCAGATGTACCCTGGGGAACCTCAGCTCAAGTGTCAGTGGAGGTGACAGAGATTAGTGGGATCTGAATTTGGCATCCTTTTCCCCTTCCCTCTTCATGCAATACTGGAAATGAGCTCCTAGGATGGGTGTGACTCTGTGCTTGACACTTTGGGGATGTTTTCCCAGCAGTCAGAGCTCTGTCACATTTTTCCTCTAAACTCAAACAGCTTCTTGGTCCTTCTTTCAGGCATGCTTGGCCCATGAGCTTGTTAAATGTTGATTTCCGCCATGTTCTTCACCTCTTTAGTTCCTTTGTCTTAGGGAATGATGTGGGGTGGGTTATGGTC
The DNA here is from genome assembly GCA_025331215.1 of Actenoides lindsayi. Classification (NCBI taxonomy): domain Eukaryota; kingdom Metazoa; phylum Chordata; class Aves; order Coraciiformes; family Alcedinidae; genus Actenoides; species Actenoides lindsayi. Next base: position 29,567 of record WTSP01014785.1, on the reverse strand, counting down.
TAGGGAGCAGACATCTTCATGAGTATTTCAACTATAACATAATATAAAAAGCTTTTGCCTGCAGAATGTCCAAAGGATCAAACTAAAGGATGGTGTATTTATCTCACAAAACAAACTTCTAACATCTGTTAACTCCACTTGGTTTTTCAGCTAAGTTCAGTACAGCTTGTGGCTTGACTTCCTTTGATTTTTCTTGGTCCCCACCCTGCCCCCCGTTCTTTTTAATAATTCTTTAAAAAATATTTTCATTTTCAATTGATCAATTTTCTTATTATTTTTTTATTTGTTTTTTTTTTGTATACCTGTTACTCAAAAGAATCCCAATTCAGGTTTAATATCTGCAGTCCAGACTAATTATCAGCCTGCCATCCAGAGATACATTCATGCTGTGGCTTCCAATAAAAGCCAATTATGTATCAAGTGTATTCTCTTAATGTCTGATTTCTTTTATTTCTCAATTTTTACTGAATTGCTAAGAATGCAAAGTAACAATTTTGATATCTAGATGATGATAATATCTACTGTATCAGACACAAGACTGGTAAAATCTCAGCCTTCATAAAGCTATTAAATGGAATTTGAGATTTGTCATGCCCTTGGTTCAGCTGTGGAATGGGAGAAAGCAGTTATTTGCACAGAGTGAAAGGAACTGCATAGTTGTCAATTGCAAACAAAATTCACAGTATATTGAAACATTACAAAGCCTTTTGGTTCCCAGAGTACTCACGGTTATCTGCTGTATTACATAACTTTAATCTGAGCCACTTTAGAAAGCAAAAAGGCTCTTCTTTTTTTTTTTTTTTTTTTTTTTGGCATTAATCTATCTGCAGTACTAAGGCTGACATTTTGAAAAGTAAATGGTAAGTTTGAGTGTCTGAGAAGTCAGTTTAAGATGTCTTAAAAAGTCTTTAAGAAGTTAAGTGCCTGCCATCTGAAAAGTAGTTATTTTTGAGTCCTCTGAACTTGAACATCCAAAATCATTAGCTGCTTCTGAAAATTTTGCTAACACAATACCTGCATTGTTTGTTGGGTTTATTTTTTTGTGAGATGTCCTATGCTTTAAGCTTATCACAAGCCAGGTAGGACAATAGGTCTTAATGGAACAGACAAAATGGCATTGTGGGGTATAAATGAGTTGGATGAATTTTCACACTGTTGCTATGTGCATAATAAAGAATTTGCTTCACTTCTCATTTAGTGTTGCCATCCTATGGATGGCAATACATCTCACAAAGAATTTGTTTAAGGCCTGTCCTTTTTTAGGGATTTTATTCTTGTGTGCAATGGTTTTCCATAAGGTTTTGGGTTTATGAATAAGCATGTACTTTTCAGGGAGAATTAGAAACTTACTTGGAATTGGATTGTGCTCAAATAAATATTGGCCTTTGGGAAGAGGGGTGGGAAATCTCAGTTGCCTTAGTTTTAATCTTTGTAAAAGTGCCAGTGTAGATAATTGGAGTTGGAGAAGCTAATAAAATAATTTGAGCTGTGAATTTATTTATATTTGTTACTAACACCCATCTCTGTGAAGGTGTTATTGGAGGATATCATTGAAGGGCTGACAGAAGAAGTTGCAGATAAATAGCCGAAGTCAGCGTTAATAAATACCAAGATCAGATACTAATGACTGACAGGTTTTTAAGTAACTCAGAGATGAAGCAGCTCAGATAAAAATTACTGATTGTGATGTGAGGCTTCTCTATGATACCTCTTGCTGATGCCAGGAGTTCAGGGGAGAGTTGGGAACCACTGCCAGTTAAAGGCTGAAGACTGTATTGGGCAAATGAGGAGAAACCGTGGCAAACTGTGAATGGAGGAACATAGGGCTAAATTCAGTACACCAGGGAAAAATCTTTTAAAAGGGAAATCATGCTTGGCAAACCTGATTTGATCTGTTAGATGCAGCTTGCTAGGACTTCCAGAAGACATTAGACAGTTCCCCTTATCAAAGGCTGTTAGGGAAATGAAACTGCCATAGGAAGGAGGGAAGCTCCTTGCTGGTGTGGGTAGTTGAGTAAAGAGCAAGATGCCCCTGCCCTTCGTTTGCTAAAGTATTACCTCTAGGGGAAAATAATATGTAAGGCAGATAAAATACATAGAAGTTATTGTACTTGGGCCACAACAACCCCATGCAATGCTACAGGCTTGGGGAATAGTGGCTGGAAAGCTGTTTGGCAGAAAGGAACCTGGGGGTGCTGATCAACAAGTGGCTGAACGTGAGCCAGCAGTGTGCCCAGCTGGCCAAGAAGGCCAACGGTATTCTGGTGCGTATTAGAAATAGTGTGGCAAGCAGAACCAGGAAGGTGATTGTCCCTCTGTACTCAGCATTACTAATTCTATGATTCTATTTGTAAGGTGATGGTGTATTGTAGTAAGGGCTGTCGCCTGCTGCTTTCTGCTGAAGTCAGTTTATGATTTTCTGAAATTATTTCAGCAACAGGACAGAGATGGATCTTAGAAAACTAACACCACTTCATCTGTGTCACTCTAATCTCCCTCTGACGTGGTAGTTAACAAATTTAAATTTTTCACCCATTTCTGGTCTGTGCCAGTTGTCCCTTATTCATTTACAGAAATCAGGGAACCTGCCAGAGTCAATACCCATGACTTATTAGTGAGGTGCCCAACACAAAAACCTTCCACAAACCTGAAACTAGCTATCCTAATGCCCCAGAAATACGAGTTCTTCAAAAGTACACACTCCTGGCTTCAGGAAAGTTTGACTTAGTCCACCTTTGATTTGCTGCTGTGGTAACTAGCCAACTGACCAGAAAAGTTGGCTCTATCATTTTACAGCTATAAATTGCTTAAGACTCAAGTCAAAGAGCTGTGTGGTTTTGAAAAGCTGTAACATAATCAAACGTAGGGAAAAACTTTGAGATGGATAATATATGTCCAAGGGATTATCTGAAAGATATTAAAAAGGGAGACATAAAATATAGCATTGAAAATTCAGATTAGAGCAAGGAAGGAACAGGAGAAAAGCTGCTTCAGATCAGCCTGATGAGAGGAAGGAAATAAACTTGAATTTTTATAAACTTAATTTAAATTGAAAATGGTTTGAAATGGTTATTTGAGTCATACTTTACAATACCTAGTGTGTTTTTAAGTGTTTTCAATTTGCTTATTTTGAAAATTCCTCTGAATATATCTTTGCATCTTAACCTGTGAGGTTATTTTTGTTTGGTTTTAGTGTTTCCCTGACAGATGAAACCTGTGTGCTTTTCAAAGTCAAAAGCCAATTTGAGAGAGCTGTTTTTCTGTATCCCTGAAAAACAGTTCTGAAAAATACAGCAAATGTATTTACAGTTCATACAAGTAGAACTAGAAAATTCTGCTTAGATGTTTCAATTATGCTATAGGCATTTGTTCTCTTACAGTATTTACTTTAGAGGTTCAAACATCAGAACTTCTGGGCTTCTGACAACTTTGTGATGGTACATTTAGAAGCAGGGCTATTTTTTGAATTGCTTCATTACTAGCAGCTATTTTTATTAGGAGAATGCCCAGAGGTCAATCAAAAACAGAGCCGTGCTGTGCTAGCCATGCGAAAAATACAAAATAACAGATGATTTGTGTCTCCAATTTCATTGTGCTTGCAATCAAAGTAGACACTACTGAAGGCCTTATTATACTGGGAAAATATCTAATCTTTGTGACTTTAGAATGTCTTTTAGTAATGAAACTAGCCTCAATTTTGGCCATTATTCCTTGTCTATATTTAACTGCGGAATTTGAAAAGAATGCAATCTCTTTTCTCACTAAGTTTTAACATTCATTAATCCAGTTACTTCCTAGACAACAGCATGAGTATCCTGTTTGTTCTGGTCAAGACTACTTTGTATTGCTTTGGGGTTTTTTGTTGGTTGGATTTGGCTTGTTTTATTTTATTTCTCCAAATGATAGAGTCTTCCTGATCCTTGTGTCGCTCTGAGTCACTTAGAGATGTTTTGACTAACTAAATAAATCTGTGTGTATGGTTACTTCTCACTGTGTTTCTTCTCATAGCAGTGGCCTTGGTAATACAACTTTGAGCAAATCCATATACCAGATGGTATAGTACCATATAGCTCAAGATTAACATCATGTTTGAAATGAATTTCAAGAACAAGTTAGGCTTTTAAATTATTTTTTTAACTTGTCTTTCAATGGTTGAGACAATTCTAAATACCTTTTTAAAGTTGTGCAGTTACACTTTTGAATTGCATCATATTACATAATGTTTTGACTAGTTATAAACCAAAGCATCAGAAATATTTGCATAAAATTGTACAAAGAAAAGGAAAAATGACATAGTTACACAAATTTGTATTAGTATTTTGTTCTTCAATAGGACTTCAAAATGTATATGCTATTAGTCTCTTGTGAATTTGAAATTTCAAAAATACAGTACATTATATGAGGTGAAAAGACATACTTTTTGAATGTTGGTGATACTTTATCTTCAACATTTTCTCAGATATTAGTGCTGAGAACTTTCATTTATTTTGAAGTTCAGTTAACATTTATTTTCACACTTTGTAGAACTTGGTTAATTCGGACCTGGATAAGGTCCATCAAGTCATATTCATGTTCAAAATTATTCTGTGGACAAGAATCTAGCTTCAGTCAAAACTAGTTGTACAAACTCCAAAATAATGCAAATGAATTGAATGCATATTGTTGGTAGTAGTCATGTGTAGCTGTGTGTACCTGGGGAAGGGAATAAAAGCGATTTGTATTATCAGAATTTTCTCAACTTGTTAAATGCCTTTTTAAATACAGTCGATGAGATGGAAAAATCAAGTTAAACGTTGGAGATGTCCTGCCATGGCAGAACAAATTTTACTAGTAATTTAATCAAATTATAGTTCTGGGCTTGTACAGGCACATCTGAAGGGAAAAAAAATAGGACATTGTTAAGATTTAACTTTAAATAATTCAGCAAAAGTGAATGTCACCCTGAGAACTGAATTCTAACTCCACAATGTCTGCTTTTTTGGGGAGTCCCAAAGTATTGTGCCAAAATGGGGGCCAAATGTCATCACTTAGTTCGATGAAGATGTTTATACTTTCGATCAGATGAGTCTCTGAAGTCTGTTAAGTATCAGAGGTTCTGGGCTGGTAGGCACAGTGCAGGGCCTGTGTGACCATGACACAGTGTGATGACACCATTTCTTGGGCAGAGCAGGGCCTGTGACCCCCAACACTGTGAGAAGGGAGGGTTTGTGCTGGTATTCCCCTCCTTGGTGGGATACAGCTGTAGTGGTTCAGATGGCTGCACTCTCTGTGGGCTCTCCTCCTTTCTGCGCAAGAAGGCAGTGGGAAGGAGTGGTTTGAGTGGACTGCTTGTGACTTTTGCAATACACCTTGACCTGTGAGATGTGTTTATTTTAAAGTAACTGTCAAATCAAATTCATGAAAATGTGACATAAACAGGGCAGGCAATATTAGCTGTGCTTTGGCTTGGTCATGGAGAAGTGCAGCGCTAATTCAGTGCAGCTGATTTTAAAGGACTAATCCAACCTCAGCTTTTATTACAGCAGAAGTTGTGAGAGAAAAGTGAAATCCTGGTCTGAAGGTGGAGTTGAGAGAATGCAATCAAGATTTGAGTCAATGGGAACTATAAGGAGCCAGGCACACTGAGATGAGGCAAAGAGTGACTTTTTCAGAACTAGAGGAGTTCACTGATGGAATGCCACTTGGCATAAGGAGTTCCCATGCTGAAGACTCTGTGTGCCATCCACTAGATGGGATATCTTCTTAGAGATGAGGAGAGCTTTTAAAATTATTTTCGGCAACGAAAATAACATCAGAAGTGGTCACGAAAGAAGGGTAGTAAAAGAAATAGGCATAAAAATGCCCCAAAGGGATAACTTGCTGAAACCACGGGAAGTTCTTGTACCTTTCAGTTTGTTTAAAAAAATGCAACAACCTAATTTATATGTATGAAAAAGCTAGGAATGCACAGATTCCCACAAAGGTACAGGACATATTTCAGTCCTTTGCAATTGCCTTTCTGAGAATGTGTTAATAGATTTTATTTTGTCTAGAGGCAAAGAACGGTACTGCCTATAGCAGGTAATCCTGCAGAAATACAATCATCAAAGTATTGCTTATGTTGATTCCTGCTGAGAAATTACAGGAGAAATAGGCTCAGAATTTGCCTAAGTGAGTTTTACTACTGGAAACACATTCAGATGGATGTGTGGATCTCATAAGATGTAATCAGTTTGCCTTCTGGTGTCATGGTTATGTTTGCAGCAGGATTATAGCTTTGAGATTGCTGAATCTGTTAGGGAACAGATATAAAAAGCATTTGCAAGTAATTTGAAGAAACACTTAGGACTCCTGGGGTAAAATTTTTTTCAGTTGTGAAATCAAAATTTTAGTAGTAGCGTTGAGCAAGTTCTGTATTTAAATTTTGATTCCTCATTTAAGAGAAATTAAAACAATAAATCTTGCCTGCAAAGTATGTTATGAACACTGGAATATGATTCTAAAAATAAACTATTGTATGTTTCTTAGTCTAAGTTGTGTTTGTTAAATTTTGAAAGTGCTTCAAATTTGGACTTTCTCCAACAGGAGGAGAGGGAGACTGCATATTTTTCAGCTGAGTTTAAGAGTAATGTAGTAAAGAAGGTACTGATATAGATGCTAGATAGAAAGCCTAAGATTTCTCTGCTGTAAACAGTAACCACTGAATTTCATAAATACCATGGGATATTCAGGAGCAAGGAGAATGAAAAACACAAACATAAATTACATGAATATCCATCATAAATCTGAAAGCTAGAATAATTAGATTATCTGAAAATAAATTATTGTTGTAGAGGAAAATATTTCCAACGTTGTAGAATAAAATGTTCAAAAAACTTCTACTTCAATAATTCTTATTTTATTTTCATTCAATCATCTAGTTTGGAAAAGACCTTTAAGATCATCAAGTCCAAGCATTAACCCTACTCTACCAAGTCCACCACTAAGCCATATCCACAAGCACCACATCTATACAGCTTTTAAACACATCCAGGGATGATCAGAGGGATGGAGCACCTCTCCTATGAGGACAGACTGAGAGAGTTGGGGTTGTTCAGTCTAGAAAAAAGAAGGCTCCAGGGAGACCTTATTGTGGCCTTCCAGTATCTGAAGGGGGCCTACAAGAAAGCTGGGGAGGGACTTTTTAGGCTGTCGGGCAGTGATAGGACTAGAGGGAATGGATTAAAGCTAGAGATAGGTTGATTCAGGTTAGACATTAGGAAGAATTTCTTCACCATGAGTGTGGTGAGACACTGGTTGCCCAGAGAGGTGGTGGAAGCCTCGTCCTTGGAAGTTTTTAAGACCAGGCTGGATGGGGCTCTGAGCAACCTGCTCTAGTGGGAAGTGTCCCTGCCATTAGCAGGGGGGTTGGAACTAGATAATCTTTAAGGTCGCTTCCAACCCTGATGATTCTATGATTCTATAACATACTTGATTCTCATGACTTTCCTTATTTCCTTTTTATGGTAGCTTTTGTACTTTGTCGGAGTCAGACTTGTATTGTATCTGTGGTCCAGCAGTCTTAATTTCAAAGTTATTGGAAAAAAGTTGCCCAAATTAATTTTGTACAGAATGAACAATTATGGCAATATCCTCTACTGAAAATCAAACTGTTTTTTAAATCGCAGACCTGAAACCAACATTTCCCTCATTCTCATTTTTGTCCTGAGTATAAATGTCATCCTGCAGCTGAGAATTTTTCTTGATGAAAGCTTAATTGAAAAGACTGAATTCCAGAGAAAGTCCAATTTATGAGGTGAGTCATATTCAAGCTCTAAAAATATTGACGATGTTTGATTCTGATTTTGGCTTTAATCATACATTTCCTCTGTACTCCAGTATTGAACCATGTCAACATGTATTGATTTACATGTAGAAAATAAAAGTACTGATTCACAGTAAAGGTCAACTGTGCTGAAACATATCTTACTGGCATGCAAAACCAATATTTACTGTGACTAGACTTTAGTAGATCTTACAGGGTGAAGAACATGGGGAGAACATTTATGTCATCTTCTGGGTTTTGTCCGTGATAAATGAACAGATGGGTAAATTATAAAAATCAAGACAAACTGGTCATCTACTAGCCACCAGAGCTACCTTTTAGTTCTCGAATAAAACATTACACAATCAATTTATAAGCTCTTAAAAGACAAAATGCAAAAAGTAGTCAAGAAAAAGCAATGTTAAAACAGATGTATTTCCTAATATGACAAGCACTGCTCTAAGAGATAAGGGGGGAGCAGAATTTGACTTCAAAAAACTTTGTCAGTCTCCCACTTGACAATCCTGCCCCAAGCCAGAGACATGTGGTCTGGATGGAAGCAGAGCCAGGTAGAACACACAGTTACTTGGAAAGTTGCTCTCAGAGGTTTGCTATCAAAAAGATGTTTCAAGTGGAGTCCCAGGGGAATGTGTCCAGAGCTGATATTTCCTTTAGCCACCTGGATGATGAAAGAGAAACTGTGCTTATGAAATCTGCAGACAGCTCCAAGCCAGGATGAATGACAAGTGGTATGTTGGACAGGATCAGAATTCAAAATTATCTTGATGCACTGGAGCAAGGGAGGGAAGAAGAGAGAGAGGGGGAAGGAAAAACCTTTACATTTAAAGTAGAGGATTAAACTTAATAAATACAAAATGGAGACTAAGTGGCTAGCCATTAGCATAGCAAGAGAGGACGTGGAGTTAGCAGTGGATCAGAAACTGACAACAGGTCTGGATGCACTAAAATGCTGTCACATAAGAGGCAAGTTGTATATTAGGAGCTATTAAAGGGAGAGAAAACATAAACCTGAAGGAAATACATTATTGTTAATCATGGTTTATCTCAGAGTGATTCCTCTAAGTACAGATGGTAAGTTATTTAAAATTATTCAGTTACTGCTTTCAGGAGCTCAGCCGATCTTGTATACCTGAAACATCCCGATGGAAAAGCAGAGATAAAACACAGCATTGTCTTTATGCTTAGTCCTGTAGCAGTTGTTCTGCTAACTGTTAAGAATTAGATGGCTTCCATTTCAGAATCTGGTTATCAATAGTTTATGTAACTAGCAAATATAAAGAGAAAGTTGCACTGAGGTTAAAGAAGAGCTAGTTTCCTGGTATACTCCTAATTTCTGAATTTTTCATTTCAGCCTCCCCCACATCTGCACTGTCAGTACTTAAAGCACTGCTTTCTTGCAGCTGCAGCTGCCTTTAACTTATTCTTCCAATGTTTAAAAAAAACCCAAAAACCAACAAACCAAACTCAGTAACAAAACCCCTAGAGATGTGCAGGAAATGAACTCTACACAGACCAATATGATCAAAGTTGAGGTCACTTTATTCACGTTTTTGCCAGGGTTATATACGATTTCTCTTCCTGTATACACGCTACCACTAACTAATTGGTTAACTACTCTAAACGCACACTGTTCACGCGTCCTAAACTCTCATCATTGGCTATCATTGGCTATCCTACACCGCCTCCATCACCACCCCTCATCCTGGTTATCTTCTACTTTCTTCTTCTTTATCTTCTTGCTTCACTGCTTTGTGCTTCCTCCTTTGCAGTTCTCAAGCATACCTCAAGGTCGTCGTCCGCAGCCCAATTTATTCCCACACAGTCTTGCTGATAGCAGGCATGCTTGTTTTCCTCCAGGAATAATCCTGCGAATATTCATTTTTGTAATGTTTTTCTTCGCTAGTGTTCAAGGTCCTTTGGTTACATCTAGAGCAAGCATTTATCTTTTTCCTTAACAAAACAACTGATCTCCTACCCAAAGCAAAGTTCAGCCAATTCTTTCTTAAGTAGATAGACATTCATTCTGGGATTTAGTATCTAATAGTTATCACAGCAGACAGCTATTCCTTTAGCTTTTTCTTTTACAGAACAAGATCTCATGTGGCTGTAATCTTACAGTAAGTGTAAACACTGCCAACATTAGTCCAGTATGCATATTTTCATTCTCTGAAGTTTTATAGTGATGAGTTTGCAGCTACTTCTTCAACAGTGTAACAGGATGGTATGTCAACCTAAACTGGTGTCTCATTTGTATAATCCATTTAGCTTAGCAAGTAATTGTGATTTTTATGTAATCCAACTACATACTACTGGAATGGAAGGAGTATGCAACTGGAAACAGAAGGTAGATGACAGCAAAGCAGGTTCTTCACTGGTGACAGAAAACATTATGATGCATGATATGCATCATATGTATGAGCTAAACAATATTGAATTTAAATTCTTGTTGGAGATTTTTTTGTGATCATACTGTTTCTTGGACTTTCAGTTTAGAAATTTCCCTTGATAACTCTTCTTTCAGCACACATATAATCTATAACTCTAAATCTTGAAACTATCCCCTTATAGGTGTGCTGAGTTATTTATGTGTTGAATTAATATGTAAAACCTTCAATTCTGATTGGTTTTGTCATCACATTTTTGTCCCTAGCATGATTTGATTCCTCTCAGGTCACAAGTGTTCCTTTTTTTTAATTTGTTTTTCTTCCAATGTCCCCCAAATCCCTGCGTACAGCACAAATATATAACTAAAATATGCAGTGTAACTTCTTGTATTTGCTAGTAACTTCAAATTCAGCTTAATTCACTTTTGCCTCTCATCTCCAAATCATCTGCCTTTCCACAATTCCTTTATAAGATTCAGGGAGCTCACACAACTGCCAAAAATCACAACAGGTCTCTCTGAAATTCAGACCATCCCATAACTTTGCAAGTGAGTAGGAAAAGCAAAAGTAATCAACTTCTGACATATTTTCCTACATTCTTCTTCTTGCTAGAGGACCTTCCATACCACATGAAATACATCAATCTCTTACTTAAGATGACTCCCAATTATCCAGTTCAGCTACCTTAAGGAAAAAAAACACATTTCCTTTCATGTGGAGTAAATAGGGAAAACTCTGTCTTTATTCCGTTGGGTTTTGTGTTCATGTATCTATATGCAAATTAAAATATTAAAAAAAAAAATAATTATATATAGAAAAAAAATTCATT
>WTSP01014785.1:0-16020 GCA_025331215.1 Actenoides lindsayi | reverse complement strand
GCCATTCCGATGCCTGACAACCCTTTCTGTAAAGAAATGATTCCTAATATCCAGCCTGAACCTCCCCTGGTTCAACTGCAGGCCATCTCCTTTTGTTCTGTCACTTGTCACCAGGAAGAACAGACCAACTCCCACCTTGCTACAACTTCCCTTCAGGTAGTTGTAGAGGGCAGTAAGGTCTCCCTCAGGCTTCTTTTCTCAAGGCTAAATAGCCCCAGATCCCTCAGCCTTTCCTCATAAAAGACATGCTCCAAACCCTGTATTAGCTTTGTAGCCCATCTCTGTACCCTCTCCAGCACCTCAGCATCCTTCTTGTAGAGAGTGGCCCAAAACTGGACACAGTATTTCAGGTGTGGCCTCACCAGTGCTGAGTACAGAGGAATGGTCACCTCCCTGCTCCTGCTGACTACACTATTCCTGATATAGGCCACGATGCCATTGGCCTTCTTGGCCACCTGGGCACGCTGCTGGCTCATGTTCAGGTGGCTGTCAGTCAACACCCCCAGGTCCTTCTCTGCCTAGCAGCTCTCCAGCCGCTCCTCCCTCAGCTTGTAGAGCTGCTGGGGCGTGTTGTGGCCCAAGTGCAGGACTCGGCACTTGGCCTTATTGAAACTCATGGAATTGGCCTTAGCACAGTGATCCAGCCTATCTAGATTCCTTTGTAGAGCTTCCCTACCCTCAAGCAGATCAACACTTCCACCTAGCTTGGTGTCATCTGCAAATTTACCAAGAGCGCACTCTATCCCCTCATCCAAATCATTGATGATGATGTTAAACAGGAGTGGCCCCAGTACTGAGCCCTGAGGGATACTACTCATGACTGGCAGCCAACTCAATTTAACTCCATTGACCACAACTCTTTGGACTTGTCCATCTAACTGGTTTTTCACCCAGGAAAGTGTATGCCCATCCAAGCCAAGAGCACTCGATTTCTCTAATAGAACACTGTGGGAAATGGTGTCAAATATCTTACTAAAGTCAAGATAGAAAAGGTGGTTAATACTCATTGATGGGAAACCAGCATGTACCATGGTGTAGAAATACTATCTTTCTCTTCCACAGCTTTTCCTAATTCAGCCTAAAATATGTTCCAGTAATTCTGCAGAGGAAAAATACGGTTTAAGGATATAAAATTGTGTAAAATGCATGAATTAGAATAAAAAAACCCAAATTAATGGTGAGTCCTCACTGTGTCATGTCCACATCAACTGTACAAACACAATTGCAGAGATATTGTTGGCATTCTGGACAAGTCTGGCTGCTGATTATGGACCAAATTTGAGTACTCCTATTTTCTAAAGAAGAGGGTTCAGGAGAGGGTGGAATTGCTGATTATCTGGATGAGAGGAGGGCACAAAAATCATCCCAGGTGCCACTGCTGTTGCTGAAATTTTTGCACTGCGTGAATAACCTTGGGTACCATATGCCTGGCAAACCTTTCTTTATGCAGTCTTTGTGTTTGCTTCCTGGGATACCATTTTACTTGACTTGTTGTACAACTTTCTGTGCTTTGGGCCAGATCTAGTAGCTCCAAATGACCTAGAGTGGTGCTGCATGCAGCGGCATCCATGGGTTGTGCACTGGTCCTACTAAACCGGGAGCGTGTCTGCCACTTTTACCAGAACCTGCTTACTGTTTGTATTGACTGAAGTAATGGTTTCCCAGGAAATTTGTAAGATAATTATTTTTTTTAAGATACCAAGGTCATTAAGTTCTGCTTTTTTTGCATAAAAAAAGCTTCGTGATGTAAATCAGTGCAAATCAAGTAATGTAATACCATGTTATAAGCTTAGTAGAATGTGCCCTGAATTGTGAATAGTGGAAATAAAATATATTAACTGCTTAGGGACCACGTATTCCCACATTTTGTTTCCATATGCAATACCTGGTTTAAGAATTTGCCTTTTATAGTTGTTTTAACAAAACTTTGAGATAATATACTCTGTTGCTATAATCAAAGTCTCAGCTTTTGTATTGATACAATACAAAGTTTATTGCACTCTGATATTATGCAAAATAACGTTAAAAATGAAGCCTGGCAAGCAAAGTGACCCTTGGCAGCTGCCACTCTGCTCACTGGTGCCATTCAGTGTCCCAGATATGCTGGAAGTTTGACAAGATGCAAGAGAGAGTGTTTAATTAGGCCACAGTTTTACTAATTCCACTAATTTGGGAGTTGTGCATCAATCACACATACAATTCAGATTGTTACTTCTTCCTCCCTTATTCCCACCTATTTGGGAAGTTCTCAGGATCTCATATATGGCTCAGGGCCACCACAGATGTGAGATTTGGAGGCCTGATGCCACGGGTTTCTCCAATTCCTGCCTTTGCCTGGGAACTGACTCTTTAAGGGTCATGCCTTCCCTAAATCTGCTTTCATCTCTGTCTGAGGGAGAAAAGGTTCTTGCTGAAGTGCCTTCTAAATTACTATTATATACCCTTCTAATTAAGGCCTGTAGGGCAGCCCAAATAAATCACTGTGCCCTGACCAGTGTGGGGATTAAAAAAAATTAAAATACTCAAAGTTTGAAAAATAGGAAACATGAATGTCCTGTGAATGAGGAAATAGGAGTAGCTACTCTGTAACTGAAGGAAGACTGGCAGAAGTTTGGAGAGGGAAGGCAGTGGGTGCTACATGTAAAGCTGAGATGCCCCACAGCTTGGATGATGGTCCCTGCTACGCTGCCTGGCTTTGGAGTTTACAGGGAGCTTTGACTTTGTATTGTCCCACAAAGCAACATCCTCTCTTACCATGGTGTGGCTTTGAAACAGTTGGGTGATCAGGATTTCGAGTTAGGGTCAGTACTGGGGCCTGTTCTGTTTAGTGTCTTTATCAGTGATCTGGATGAGGGAGTTGAGGGCACCCTGAGTAAGTTTGCATATTACACCAAGTTAGGTAGGAGTGGTGATCTGCATGAGGGAAGAAATACTCTATAGAAGAGATATAGACAGTCTGGGTTGAAGGGCTGAGGACAGTGTTATAAGGTTCAGCAAGGCCAAGTGCTGGGGCCTTCACTTGTGTCACAGCAACCCACTGCAATGATACAGGCTTGGGAACAAATGGCTGGAAAGCTTCCCGGACCTAGGGATGTTTGTCAACACCTGGCCAGCAGTGTGCCCAGGTGGTCAAGAAGGCCAACAGCTTGTATCAGAAATAGTGTGGCCGGCAGGAGTAGGGAAGTGATCAATTCCCTGTACTCGGAAATGGTGAGGCTGCACCTTGAACATTGTGTTTAGTTTAGGCCTCCTCACTACAAGAAGGATGTTGAGGTCCTGGAGCGTGTCCAAAGAAGTGCAATGAAGCTGGTGAAGGTTCTAGAGCATGAGTGAGTCTGAATTCCCTAACTAGAAGAGTCAAGGCAAAAATGTGGGGCAAATCTCCAAAACATTTTTTAAAAGATGACTTAGAGATGTGGATTCTTTGTCAGGCTTCACATCAAAAAGTGTCATTCAAGCTCTCTTTATGCTGAAGTTGAGAAGGTTGTAGGGCACTGACAATTGTAGATGAACTCAGTTTTTGTTTCAGATTTTGATTTTTACCCCAAATTCCATATTAAAAACAAACAAAAATACACACACACCCCCAAGGTGGCATTAGTTTCCAGCAAATGAAGGTGGTTTTGCCTGTTCATCTTTCTCCTTGATTCATACATTATAATAAAAGAGTAGACATCCACTCTTAAATGTCTAGTATTAAAGCAGGTTCTTCAATGATAAGTACAAAATGTGGATATATTCCCAGAATCACAGAATCTCTATGTTTGGAAAAGACCTTTAAGATCATCAAGTCCAACTGCTGTCGAACTCTACTAGTGCCACTACTACACCATATCCTTAAGCACCATATCTAGGTGGCTTTTAAATACACCCAGGGATGGTGATTTAACCACTTCCCTGGACTGCCTATTCCAGTCTTTGATAACTCCTTTGGTATAGAAGTTTTTCCTAATGTCCTACCTAATCGTCCCCTGGCGCAGCCTGGTGCCATTTCCTTTTGTCCCATATTCTTTCTGCTGGCAAAGGAAGGAAGGAAAGGTGGAAGATTCTTCTCTTTGTGACCCCCACTGTTAACTTCCATTGTGGCCCTAGATAGTACAGTGAGAGCTCACTCAATAAGCATGTTGTGAAGCACAAGGTGTCTAAGATGGATTTTTTTTGTTTGTTTTAAATTATAATGTGTATTAAACCAACTCCTTATAACACTATGTAGTTTTATTTCTTGTTACAGAAACAGTAAATGTAAAATCCTGTGAGATTTTGGTATCTCTGAAACTGTCATTGCTGTATCTATTCTGGGAAAGTGACAAGCTGTTCACCTCCAAAAACATGGTTTCCGCATGTCATTAGAGTGCGCTCTGAACTGCTGATGTGCTCTGGGACCACAGACGGTGGGAAAACCATTGTTGAGTGAAACTCCAGATTGTAAGGCCAGCCTTACAGTGAGTATTAAGGAATTTTATTTCTGCAATGTATATTTTAGGGTCTTGGGAACCTTCTAATGTACTGAACAGGATTCAATAAATGCTGTCCGTGTGGGGTATTTGGTTTGATTTTTAAGGGATTTGCTAGGGTTTTCTGAAGCAGTTCCTGGTTTTTAGTGGACTCGTGTAAAAAAAGTTGCCTGGGATTTTAACTTAAGCACTCAATTGAAAAACAGAGTCTTACAAAGTCTTGCCAGTTAAGGACTCTCATTTGCTATCTTTGGACATTTTGGACTAGAGTTAGCAGTTATAATCTCAGCAGTAATCTTAATCAGAAGTTCATTTTTAATATTAATAACATTGCCCAAACTGCATAGATAATTTAGGAAAAAATATAGCAAAGAAACAATGAGAAGATAAGTTTGATTGAGATACTACAGGAATTTGGAATGTGGTAGAATTTGCTTTAATTAGTTTTTTAACACATAGCTGTCATATGCGTGTTACCAAATGGTTAATGATCCACTGAGGAACCAATTCAACGAATCAGAAGTACTACTAAACCAGAATATAACTGGAGTAGCAGTAGAGATGACCAGTAAAAAACATTTAAGAGCATGTGATCTGTGATCTCCAAAACATTTCTCGAACAGCTGACATTTAACCAGATCCCTAATTTATCTTACATGACAATCGTCTGTATTTGATAAAAATGGAGATGAACATAGAGAGATTACTTCAGAGCTATGTCAGATGAGAGTCCTCACGGACTTGAAAACACTGCAAGCTGAATGCTGGCACACAGGGTCTAGACAGAAGGGCAGGCTGTGAATGTGTGGTAGGTCTGGTTTTTTGGTTGTTTTGTTTTTTTGTGGTTGGGTTTGGTTGGTTTTTTAGTGTTTGTTTTTGTGGGGCTTTTTTATTTTATTTTTCCTGGTACATCTGATATGCACCTTACATGGACTGCAGCTGTAGAAGGAATTAACAAATGAAGATGCTTAGTAATTATTTCAAGCCTAGGATTCCTGAACAGCATCTTTTCCTGAAGAAGTAAAGATACAAATGGAAGAAGGTTAAAGCTGTGTAGATTGTCAGTCTAGTTTAAAATGGACTGTAAGAGAACAAAATATATTCTTTATGTAATTAGCATCTTAAAAGTTCATCTCATTGTTCTGTTTTCTACTAACAGAGTAATACCACACTTGCTTAAGGGAGGTTAACAGTGTTTCCTGAAGAGTTTGAGGTCACTAATTCTCTGAGTGTCAAACAGTGAAACTCTGTATGTTTCTGCTTTCTGACGTATGTTAAATATTTGGAGAAGAGTTAACTAGATGTTTTTTTCTTCCTAGAACCTAGTATTTTAAATTCACTGGCACTGAAATATACATATGTTATGTGAGAACAAAATGTAGACTCTGCATTGGCTTATCAGCAGACATAAGTGGATGTTGCATTAAAAATCCTCAACAGTTGCTGCATTTGAAAGATCTTATTATCCAGATTTCTAGCAGTGTTCAGATGACTATATCACACAGCAATATTCAAAATTGATGTAGAGTATCCACTTTTTAGTGTGCTGTGCTCTGGCATTAGAGATGCCCTCAGAGAACTGTTTCTGTAAAATCTTTTATGAATAATTTTTTATGTATGTCCTGTAATATGAAATCCTAGGGTTGTTTTAAGGACATCTGTAATAAAACTTTGCAAAACGGGATCAATCTCACTAGGAAAGGTTGTTCATGAGTCCTCCTAACATGTCCTGAGGTAAATGTGTTCTGAGCTATCAGTTTATGACAAATGCATGAACTTGGATGAACTTCATATACCTAAGATTCAGTTAAACAGATTAAACTGACTTTTGCACAAAAAATAGTATGGTGCAGATGAGTGAACAATTTCAAGACCTTGAAAGTTTCAGCTCCTGGGATGGTTATCAAGTGCCTGGCTGGATGATTTCAGACTTCTACATCTGAGAAGTTACTTTGGCCAACACAGTGTTCCTGTCCAGGTGACTAGGCCTTTGAACAGTTCCATTGGAATCCCAGCGCTTGTAAGTATCTGTGTGGAGATGACAGTTACACTGGGCTTTTAATTTCTAGAGATGTGACTTTGTATGCATTGTTCTTTTTCAGTGTTTTATATACAACTCTGTATCAATTTTTTTTAAGTCTTTGAGCAGTCAAAGCTGCGTGTGGCATAATTGTCAGAAGTCATAATCTCTAAACTATTGAGATATTGTCATTAAAATGAAAATACTAATGGCTCGAACTCTATGGCAGAGGGATTCTTTATGGACAGCTTACTTTTATAATCATATGTCAAAAGTCCTGCAATTGAGTAGTTAATATAGAATGATTAACAAAAAGAAATAATTAATAATTCCTGTCTCTGTTGTCCATCAAATTTTCCAGTGCTTCCATGGGAGATGTTTATTAATCTATACATGCACAGTATATCATTAAGGTATTTTCTTGCATGACTGATTGATTGAATTAGTTGTTTACTGGGGGAGTGACGAGGTATCTAAGAATAATGGAAGGCAGAGAAAAAAAGGAAGGTACATTTTCTTTCTTCAGGAGACAAATTAGAAAAGCAAATGAACAATTTTTGCTAGCTAAAATCAACATTCATTTTTGCATACTAGCAAGAGAGCATCATGTAGAGCATCCCATAGGTCTGAAGGTCAAGGCCAATCTTCTTGCTTTTTTTTTCAGTGATCCATTATCTACTCTTGCTTAGTTGGAGTCACTAGTATTTACAAAGAGGAAAACAAAGAAAAAAAGAAAGGGCAGCAAGAAGAGATTTTTACATGGTATCTTGGTTATTGTTGTGATGTGCACACATCAACATAATCAAACTCAAGCACACTGAATATGCCAATTAGTTGCTCTAGTAGCAATGAAGCAGTTAAAATGAGCAGACATGTTTTTGCCATAAGCTGCAGATGGATTAGGAAGTGAGATGGGCTTCCTTCCTTTGTCATGCTTTTTCACTCAAATACACTGGAGTTTCTTTGCCTACTGAGTTCATGTTGTGGTTTGAGCCCATCCAGCTGGCCACAAAGCACCATGCAGCTGCTTTCTTATTCCTACCCCCCTCTGATGGGGTTGGGAGGAGAAAATATATCAAAAGGCTAGAGGGTCAAGACAAAGGACAGGTAAGGCTCACTCACCAATTATGGTCACAGATTTGATTTGGAGAAACAGCAAAATTTGATTTAAACAACAAAACCAACACCAATTTGTCAAATGAATCAGAGTAGGACAATAATAAATACAACTGCATCTTAAACACAACTCTTTCTCCTCCCCTCTCTCTTTTTTCTGGGCTCACCTCTCTTCTTAAATTCTGTACTTCCTCCCCCCTAGCAGTGTAGGGGAGCACGGAGTGGGGTTTGTGGTCAGTCTGTCACATGTTGTTTCTGCTGCTTCTTCCTCCTCAGGGTGAGGACTTCATGCAGTCCTCCACTGCTCCAACGTGGCATCCCTCCCACAGGAGACAGTCCTCCATTAACTTCTCTAACATGAGTCCTTCCCACGGACTGCAGTTCTTCATGAACTGCTCCAGTGTGGGTCCCTTCTGCAGGTGTGTAGTCCTCCTAGCAATGGACTGCTCCAGCACAGAATTCCTTCAGAGTCATGGCCTTCTTTGGGTGCAGCTACTTCCTCCAGCATGAGGTCCTCCACAAGCTGCAGGTGGACATCTGCTCCATCTTTGATCTGAAAGGACTGCAGTGGATCAGCCTGCCATCTCACCATAGGCTGCAGGGGAATCTGTTCCAGTGCACCTTGCTCCCCCCTTCCTCATTGACCTTGGTGTCCATATAGTTGTTACTCTCGCATCATTCTTCCTCTCTAAGAAGAAAATTAATTGCCCAGCAGGTTTTTACCCCTCTTAAATATGTTTATCACAGATGTGCTGATTGGCTCAACTTTGGCTGGAGGTGGCTCCAACATTGGAGCTGGGTGAGCTTCTAGAAGCTTCTCACAGGAGCCACCCCCATAGCCCCTTTTCCCACTACCAACACCCCACCAGACACAAAACCAACACGGTTCAGTACTGTAAAAAGCAGAACACCACTTGATGACTATTTTTTCCACTTGTTGTTTACTTCTGCTTTTTCCAGACTGGGGCAGTTCTGCATAAGACAAAAAATTATGTATATGTGTTATTGTAGAGTCTGGGAGCAGTACCCATGGAGCTATCTATCTAAAGCAGTTCATTCCATATGGGTGTGTTACTATTAATTATATCAATGCAGATGCTGTATCCAGTTACAAAAAGCAGAAGCTAAGGCTGTTGTTTTCTCAGGAAAACGCAGAAAAACTAGACCAGAGCCAGCTATTAATCTGGCCTATTAGTATATGGACAGAATGACTGATACTGGTTTCTCTGCCCAGATTTTCTATTCGTCTCTGGGCTGTTTTTCTATACAGCTAGTGTACACAGAAGAATACAAAACTGATATATTACAGTTTCCTCCTCCTCCTCCTCAAAAAAAAAAAAAGTATTTTTTTTTTCCTATGGAAAAATGGCTACTTCCCATAGACCCAATCTGAATGGGAATAGTCTCTGTGGCTAAACTACACTGTGTCGTGTATACTGTGCTGGAGGGCAGTAATACTGAATGATAAACCCCCATGGATCTTTCTTGGAATGCCATGTTTATGTTTCTGGAAATCTTTTATGTAATTCCCTCTTTCTTCACCCATACTCCCACCCCCTTTTGGCTGTTTCCCCCTTTTTGTACTCCCTTCTTAGGTATCTGAACGGTGATCAGATTCTGCTAAGGCATATTTATGGCAGACTAGATGCTACCATTTTCTTACCAGTATTATTTGGTTTATTATCATACTAAATGTTTTTCTGGATATTTCTGTCTATAATCTTGCAGAGCTCAAAATTCACTGAACTAGAAATCAAACCTATGGTGAGTTTTTTGGTACTTTAGGTCTTCCTTGCAACTACAGGCTATATGAGCTTTTGTGAAATACCATGTAAATTCCTTGTTGCTGTATCTATGGTTTAAAAAAATCATAATGCAGCTAGGAGTGTGAAATATTAAGCATATCCTTTTATGTACTTTGGATTTATGCTGACTTCAAAGTCAGTCCTCACTTACTGTCTGGTTTGTTTCACTTCAGAAATTACTTGAACTGTGAACAAAAAGGAGCTGACAGTATTTTCAGATAGGCACTTTATAGTTGTGCACTTTGCAACTATAGGATGGGACTGTCTCTGTTGTCTTGAATGCAAAATTAGCTTGTTGATATGTGCTGCTACAGACAGAGGAACAGATGTAGTAATTCTACTTTATTTACATGAAATTTCTAAAAAAGCATTTTCTGGCAGCATGCTAGGAATAAATACAGTATTAAATATAAACTGTGCCATGCTATGTTAGCTCATTC
The DNA here is from genome assembly GCA_025331215.1 of Actenoides lindsayi. NCBI lineage: Eukaryota > Metazoa > Chordata > Aves > Coraciiformes > Alcedinidae > Actenoides > Actenoides lindsayi. The sequence goes on along the minus strand of WTSP01014785.1, from coordinate 6,185 downwards.
AGGTGTCAGCTGTGCCATTTAGATGTGGGTGATAGCAGAGAGTCGGATACCTCCCAGCAGATCTGGGAGCTATCCTGCACTTGATGTCCCAGAACCCACCTGCTCCTGTCACAGCCCATCAGTGGGTTTTTACCAGGGGAGCATGCCAGCCCCTCTGCCCAGAATCTGGGGACCCTGGGACTCCAGCCCTGGGGCTGGGGATCCATGAGGGGTGAAGAGGAACAAGCCCTGCAGCTGCACCCACTGGCAACACCCATGCAGGAGGCTTAGAGGAATCTATTGAATGCCCTTGGGTTTTATTTGGGATTTTTTCAAGGTAGGAGATTGTCTTACCTTTTTTGCTCCCCCACCCCTTCACTTTCTGTGACTTTGAGCTCCCCTAAATTCATGTTTTCAAGCTCCTTTTTTACTCCCAAGAGATTCAGGAACTTAACTGAAACTAGGAAATTGCAGAAGAGGAAGGAACCATTGGGGTAGAGGGTTTAAGTAAAACCGTATGAGCCTTTTGAGCTGGGAATATGAGAACTGGTGAATGATGCTGAGCTGGCTGCCACTGCAAGGGAAAGCTCTTGCCGGGGGACTGTGCCCTTTCCCCTTCCTCTCTCCTACTCTGTCATTGTGCAAAGGCTGAGGAGAGAGGTATTACTCTATCAATAGGCCTTGCTCTCCTTTAGTACTTCACTTAACTAACATGTTTTAGCCAGACAGTTGCACATGTTAAATTGTTCCTTTTTTCTCTCCCAGGTATTCAAACTTTCCAGTGTGGGGTTGGGGATGTTTATTCAGCTTATGAGCAAGCAGATGCATTAAAGATGAAACGCCTTGACTCTGAACTGCAGGCAGAAGTGGTGGGAGGAGACGCAGCTAATTTAACTTGGAGGATGATTGATGTGTATATGTCAATTTCTATTAATATCCTTTTGAAATCACAGACATAAGCGTTATTTTCCCCCCACTCCAACAGAAAATATAAATAGAAAGACAACAAAACAATCCTATCCCTTTAATTCACGATACTCAGAAGCAGTTAAGCAAGCTGTCATTTGAGAGTGTCCTCCACAGGCTGGCAAAAAACAGCTTATGGTGGTGTTCTTACCACTTTAAGAATATCAAGATGTTCTAACAGAGCCATCCACTTACCGTTAAAATGTTTAAAGCACAAAAAGCAAAAGTCACCTACAGGTAGACCTAGATAAACTGCTTAAAAATGTATCTTTCCCTCATTAGACAGCCATTTATTACATGAAAAGAACTAAATGTATTTATTGAGGTGTAGCTATAAAAGCCATGTTTAAAATGAAACAGAGTTGAGAGCCTGAATGTACAGCACTGTTATTCACAAGTAGCTTTCGAGCAGAGAGTTTCAATGGGGAAGTGCTGTTTGGTTGGACACAAATCAGCAAACATTTAGCTGAAGTGTGAATAATTCCAGCGTGCACAAAGAACTGTGCTTTCTGAAGAGACGAAATGCAAGAATAAAAAAAATAAATCTTCAAACATTTACATCAGCCTTAGAGGACAATGTGAGCAGCAGGATTTGAAACTGATTTGCAGATGCGCTCTCTTTAGGCAGGGAGAATGCTCATTAAATGCAAGATGCTTCTGTGTCTCCTGTGTTTGCACGGAGGTAGAGGTTTGCAAGACTGACGTATCAGATAAAGTCAGAGTGGTTACCACGCCGATGGTGTAGCAGCTGCATAATAAATGATGGAGAGAATCATGTTAGGCATGCCCACCTAACCTAACTTGAATCATGCGAAAGGGGAGCTGCTGGAATTCAAATAGACTTTCTGGTTCCCAGCAGTCGGCAGTAATAGAATGCTTTCAGGAAGATGACAGATGCAGGGGAAAGATGCTGTTTTGCACTATCTTGATTTCTTACGGCAGCCAACTTATTGGCATGATGGAGTGACAAGAAAAGCAGCTGGCATGGAAGGTAGGATTATCAAAGCTATTGCATCATTATGAATGTAATTAGAAACTGACCATGACAAAGCATATGCTAGAACGAGCTGCCGCTGATGGCAGAGGATTTGTTGCCGAGGTCTTGAAACTCTGAAAACAACGTTCCTCGTGCAAAATGGATTTTGCAGTTTCATTTATGCTTGTGTTACCCTTTCTTTCCTGCTTGCTTCCAAGCTCGGGGAATCGCTTGCTTGAAAGAGAGTGTTGTGTTAGGATGAGACTGAAGAATAAAGTATTTTCTAAGTCTGTGAAGCCTCAGGTAAACAGAAACAAACAAATGTGAAACAAGACTGGGAAAGGCTCCCTCTGATTCACTAGCAAGCTCTGACTGATGTATTGGCATATTCAGGGATCCCGGGGAAATGAAGATGCATGTACTGAATGTTTTGGTATGATGAAAAGATATTATTGCAGGTCTCCACTTTATAGTTAGTTTTTTCGACAGGTTTTATTTCCTATCAGTTTTTAGCTCTTGACATTTATTCGGTTGTTCGGTATTATATAAAGAAAATACATCAATATCTCCTGCAGGGTTTCTCAACAACTCCAGCATCTGTTTCAGCTATTGAACTGTATTCACGTTTTGCCAACTTGATGCCTACCCAGCTGGTCTATCATTTCTCGCTTGATTACTGCCCTTAATTTCTCTGTATCAGCTTGTTTCAGATAGCATTTTGAAAGCTGTTAATGAGAAATGACAGTAACTGCTAAATTATTGAGAACTGGAGTATTCTCTTATTTTTGAAATATCAGAGAGCATTTTCATGTGCATTTTATTAAATTAATATTCTGTATTGCAGTGAGGTTTTAATATAATTCTTGAATTTAGCTGTGAATACTTTAGATGAGTCACAAGCATAAGTTTCAACTGCTTATTTCAAGAAAGTTTGAGAAAATGTAAAGGTCCTTGCTTTCGTGTATGTGTCATCTTAGTATATGTTCTTTCCTCCTGTCTGACCCGCCCTCTGCAATGTATATGCTCCCTCTTTGCCACAGTGAGCAATTGTTAAGTGTATCCTGTACATATTGAAATATATTTTATCACCACTAGGGTGAAAATGCTAAGCAGCTCCCAACAGGTGATTTGAACAGGTTTAAAACAGACATGAGCTCTGTTAGAGTGGGTCACCCTTGATCTAAGAAGTAAAAGTGTTTTCTAAATGTAAGGCAGGACCTGTCTTTCTTTTTTTCTTCTTTGGAGGTCCAACAACCATTCAAACACTGCTTGATGTCTAACAGGTTACGATTATGTTAAATTATTTGGATTATTTACTTTGCAAAATGCTTTCTTTCAATATAAGCTCCTATCTTCATTAGGTCTGTCATTTTTTTTTTTCCAATGTGATGATCAAGAGTCCTCTTGTTATGCTGGATATTTGTTTTTCTGAATTTATTTTAAATTACTTTGCTGGCTGTGCTCTATGTAGTCTTGTCAAAAGGGGATCAGGCTATTAAACACTAAATGTTGCTGACTAAAGCTGTAACAGTTTTAGAAAGATAGATGTTTCTAGATACACAGCAGTGAACCAACCTTTAGAAAGTTTGAAGGTAAAGATCAGTAAAACTGATATACTTCTAGCTAGTTTGAGCATTTCCCTGCTTTGATCACCTCTGAGAGGCATTTAGAATTATTTTGTAAGTGCTGGGAGGGTGCATGTACTTATTAATGGAGAGGATCACTATGGGGTTTGTATAGCCAAAAATAGTTCTGTACTTTTGATGACAACTAGAAAAAATATGTTGTTATTCTATTTCAGGGAAGTTCTATTAAATTTAACAATAATTTGCCCTTGCTGTTGATGATGAAACTGTGGAGACTAACCCATATAAATAACTTAAGTGTCATTCACCTTTTCAGGGTAGCAGTAAAACTGTTTTGTATTGCAAGTATTGTATTTATACTCCTAAAGCTGCTAGTTACTCCTTGTCTCAAGAGTGCTGGCTGGCTATCACCATACCGTAGTTACTTAAAATGGTATTTTCCTTGTGACGCCGGTAATCAGAACTGCTTGCTGTCTGTGGCCATCATCCAGCTGACAAGCGATTTTATAGTTGGCTTCAGTTTTACCTATAGTATTTGGTTTTAGCTTGCTGTTTCACTGATGAATTAGGATGACACTAGGTGGAGCTAGCTGTTGGTTATAAATAGAGCTACAGTTATACAGGCCTGCCTAATGAGCAAGCCCCTGTATATGATGATTATTATTAAAAATAACAGTTTAAAATGTTAGGCATTGAGTTGGACCTTAACCATGAAAGCCTAGATCTGGTGGAGTTAGAGGAAACGATTTCTCCATTTTCCTTTGCTTTTATTATTTTACAAGCTAGTAATCAAAGATGCAAAATAATAAAGAAAAAACATCTACATTCAATAAAGAGTGCTGGGAAGCAAAAGAACGGAAATAGAAGAAAAGAGGATAGCAGCAGCAATAAGAGCCAGCAGATGTTTCCACTGTAGATACATGCAGATACCCAATTGTGTATCTGTCTTTAGCCTAATGCATGTAGCTTTTCTCTCATCCTTATATATAAATCCTCTTTCCATTCTGTCTTCCTGAATTAATTTATAGAGCTGACATCTTTCACTTCAGATACAGGACCAATGTTTTCAAATCTCTTCTTGAAAGGGTGATCTGAAAGTTATACAGGGCCACAGGAATTTGTCACTCACATATTGGCCAGCCATAATTAAGAAAAATGTAAAGGTTTATTTATTGACTGAGGTGGAAGCTGGTTGTATGTGCCTCTCCACATGATTCTGGTTGTTAATTTCAGTCAATAATAAGAAATCTGTAGTCCTAAGGAGTGTGACAGAACAGGAAAAAAACACTCACTTTCATTCAGATTTATAGATATGGATCACAGATATGGTATGTATATTCATTCAACAAAGGAGAGAAATCAGGATATATGCTGATACTTAGGTGCATGCACAGGAAATAAATAAGAAATGTGAGATGAGTACAGGGAAAGGGACAGGCAAAAATAGAGATTAAGGATATGAGCTGGAGCAGTCTGACAGAGCAATGATAATTCCCATCAACATCTGTTTAATGAAGTACTTTCAAGTTCAGTCAATGTCTTGTTCTTACTGCAGTAAAAAGGAATAGGGATAGGGAGATGCTCAAGTCAGTGAGGAAAACTTGCCCAGGAGGGAATGGCAACTGACTGACACTGCATGAGTAATGAAGTTTAGAAGACTGTAGATTGCTTTTTGAATATTGTGCATAGAGACTTGGAATTTCAGTACTGGGATGGACGTGTGAGTTAGAATGGTCCTAAAAAGGTGTTAGACAAAACCAACTTGTGTTTGGACTTACTGCTTGTTGGAGGAGTCTTGCAAGAAAGCAGCACAGTGTTATCAGCCTCAAGAGACCTTTTTGCTTACAAGCTGTGCAGTTGCTGCTCAACAGAACAAGCATGTGGGGAGATCAGCTGTGGTAGAGACAAAGCTTATTAGTTTTACAAGGCCATTCGGTATTTTATTGAGGCTAGGCCACTATTTTATTTTTAATTTTAGTTTTAATTTTAATGGGTAGTCTTAACCAGAAATAAGGCCTTTGAAGAGTATTAGGCTCTCATTACTTCCACACCTACTTCCTGTACAGTTTGGTCCTCTGGCACTTCAGGGCCTCTTGCTTTGAATGAGCTTATCCTGATTAGTCCTGAATGTGCCTTCTGACAACAGGAATATATGTGTAATGCAGCAGCTCTTGGCTTTCAGATTCCACTCAGCTGCTGTTTCACTCAGCTTGTGGTTCCTATTGAACAAGGTGGAAATTCTGGTTTAGAAATACCCACAATGTGTCTGACGTGTCTGACCATCTCAGGCAAGGGTCATGAGAAGCAGAGCCAGGAGAAGGAGATATACTTTTTCTTCTCTCTATCACTAAAATCTCTCAATTTTAAAATCCACTGGAATGTGGAGGAGGGAAGGAGAAATGCCATGTAAGGCAAGGAATAGAGGGGCTTCAGGTGTTTCATGAGACAGTCATTTGATGAATGGATGGTAATGACCTTGAAGAAAAAAAACAAACATGAGGAAAAGTACACATGGGAGTCAAGGTTGTCCAAGAGATATTACTGAGCATTTGGTTATGCACTGCCAAAAAGCTTACCACAAGGAAATATTACATATAGTAAAAATCAAGTATTTTAGAAGAGAAGGAAATATTTTTGTCCTTTGAGAGCCAGAGTTTAAACTCTGTGGGTTTTTTATT
>WTSP01014783.1:0-17164 GCA_025331215.1 Actenoides lindsayi | reverse complement strand
GCACCACAGCTCCACGGCTCTGAAACCCCTCCAGGGGTCACGGGGACTCCACCACTGCCCTGGGCAGCCTGGGACAGCCCTGGACAACCCTCAAGGGCAAGAAATTCTTCCCCAGATTCAACCTAAACCTCTGCTGGAGGGAGGCCCTGGAGCTTTGCCCTGTTGAACCTCATCCCATGGGCCTCATCCTTTTCCTTGGCTAAACCCTCTCTGCCTGGAAAATGCTCCGGGTGATGGAGGGCTCCAGCTTCGCCCACTGATGCTTCACAGACACAGCAACTTGAAACCAAGCTGGGACTGCAAGATGAAAAACCTCGTGCAAAAAATCAGGCACTTTCAAGAGTGGGAAGGAACTGGAAGGGAAACTTTTCTTAATTACAGAAGCAAAGACAGAAAAATGGCACTAAGCGATGAGAAAGTAAGAAAGCAGACCTGTAACAGCAGAAAAAGAAATGAGGAATACAGGGTAATTTCCTCATTTGGTGGATCAGATTTAAGGAGCCATTGCAATATTTCTTCTTTTTTTTTTTCCTAGGATAAACAAATATGCTGCCTTTTAATTGTCTTGTAACTGCACTCTCTTGTCTTCTTCAGCAATTGCATAATCGGGTTTGAAGGCTTTGTGGACACCTTCCAAAGTCATCCCATTAGCTCCAGATACACCAAATAAATTAAAAAGAAGTGGAAAAAAAAACCCCAAGAGTCCAGACCTTTTAAAATGGGAAGCGACTGGGGCTTTTCTCCCCTTTCAAAGGAACGTGTGTTTGTGAGGAGCAAAGAGACAGTTCTGCCAGAGCTATGGGGCTGTTGTTCTCCATCTTTTGCTCCTCTGAAATACCAGCAGCTAAAGCCCCACGGAGGGTTGATGGTATCTCTGCCCTCAACAGATTACAGAATGTGCATGTGCAGGTAGCAGTCAGCCTGAGCAAAATACCTCCAAGTTGATATTGAGAGGTGAAAAACCTTTAAAACAAAAAAACAACCACACAACAGGGTGATGACTGGAATCATCCTGCTGGAGTTTTCAAATGCTCCCATAAATGAGCAAGGGAAGGTGAATTAAAAAGGAGAGTGATGGAGAGGACTGCAAGGTCCTGAATTCTGCATCTCGATCGAATACAGCTGGCAGGAGCTGATCTGTTTTAAATAGCCAAATACAGAACCCCCAGAAAACCTCAGAGGGGACTGGGATGTGACAGATGTTACCCATGGCAACACACTGGAAATTATTAAGGAAGGACTTGATTACTTTCATGTAAAAGATGATTGCCAAGGGAAGAGGTGTCATGGGACAGCGAGGGACGGTCACCCATCGTTACACGTGGTCTGCAAACCCAGACCCAACCGAGAGGCACTTATGAGGTCCTGGAGGAGCCAAGGACCAGTAAGATGCAGACAGGAGGATGCTCAGCACTGGACATGTGGCCTCTGAATTTTGAGGTGCAGTTTTGAAGCTCAGTACCTGGGGGAGTCAATCAAATAGACTGAATACAGTGCCCCAACCAACCATGGCACACACACCAACGTTGGGCAAACTCCCAGTTCTGCTTGAGAAAAGGCAAGAACAGGAGGTGCCCATGAAAAGGGCAAATTTCAGCCTCTGCACAGGTTACCAGCCCTGCAGTGGGACTAACTTGATCTGGGCAGCACAAGACCGGTGAATCCAACGACACGGCTTGTTCTTCCTCACAGAGTAAGGAATGCAGGGATAAGAAACATTAACTGCTGTGTTGCTGTGAACATATTCAGGGCATCACTCGATGGAAACCAGGGCTGCCAGATGTATTCACAATACCTTAATAAATAATAATGATTGAGCAGGGAATAACAAATAGCCACCATTCTTGTTCACATGTGATTACGAGCAGCTCTGTGAGCTGCAGCCTTTCCTTAAGCACCGCTACAAACAATGCTCTGTTATTGTGAATTTTTCAGGAGTGAATAATAAGGGCTGTGACACAACCAAATGGAGCAGCTATTTGAAGTTCAAACAAATGCTAATCCGTTTCGCCATTATAAATCTTCAGCTTGACAAGAGAAAAACACACCCAGAAAATCCTTTGTAAGAAATCTCCAAGCAGAACTCACCGTAGGCATTGGGGAATTCTCCAGGACCTGGTCCTGGATAAAAGGGTCCTGGTCCTGGTGGTTGAACTGGATACTGCTGGGGGGGCCCGACGTACGGAGGGCCACTGTGACGATACTAGGAGGGGGAGGAAAAAAACAAACCCAAACCATCAGTTTACAAGGAGTTGGGCAAGTTTGTGCTGTTGCATATAGAGCCTGTAATCGAGCTCCCCAAATCAACAGGGATCTGATTATCGAACTAATTATTTACAGATTCAGAAATGTTGCAGTCAAAAAGCCACACGAGCGCTGCAAGATGGGGAGGACCTGAGAGCTGAAGGAAAGAACAGTCACTCTCCTGGTTTCAGCAGTATTTTGTTTTTATGAGGCCCGAGGTTTTAGAGCAACTGTAGATTCATTAAGTCAGTTCAGATAATTTACAGACCTACACATTTTTCAAGAGCTTAGTTTCACACACCGTTTTCGAGAGGGACCTCAAAAACCAGAGAGGGGATTTATTCTTACTGCCTCCACAGGCAGGGGCACAAATGCTTCGTGCAGAAAAAGGGCACAGAGGTTAAATATGCAACTACCGGCTTAATTTCAACTCCCCCCTCCAACTCTGTGGCAGCTCTTGAGAAAATCCAGGTGGAACAAAGGCCGCTTTGGGGTTCCTCGGGTGGCTGGAGGATGTGTTTTTACCTGTGGGATACAGTACTGGGGGCCCTGAGGCATCGGGTAGGGCATTGGCAGATGATTGACCATCATGATGTGCTGGTTGGTCTGATACACCGCGGTCGGGGTCTGCGCACCAGGACGGATGGAAGGGCTGCTGTTCTGGATGGTGGCTCTTGGAGGCTGGATCTGAGGCCTCTGAAAAAACTAAGGCAGGGAAAGGGAAAGGAAGGGAGAGAAAACAAAGAACCGGTCAGACTTTCTGGGTATGAATTTGAAATATCACAGTATGATAATTGTAACACTACTTTTAAAGGGTTGCCACACATTCAGAAAACTGCAGGACAGTTTCTGTTGCTCTGTAAAGAGCAGGATCATGCTACAGCCTTCACGAAAAGGTGAGAAACTTTAAACTCCAGGAACTCTTTGTTTGTATCCACGGAATTATACAGCCCAACTTTCAGAGCGAACGTCAGGAAAATTGTTTTTGTCAAATATATTCTTAATAAGGTGGGTTGAGTGCCAAAACAGCCCCCCTTATAAATATTCCAGGGGAATGAAAAAATGGAGGCAACTGCTCCAATAAACTTCCAGAACAGCTAAAATCCCAGATTTTTACAAAGGCCAGAGGCACCTTGTGCCTGTCCCCTTACAGAAACTGAACTGGCTGCCTCGTCTTGCCCTCCGTTTTCTGAAAGGTGACAACCTCTTCCAGGGTGGCACCCAACTCTTCTACCACGTTTGCATGAAGTGATGCCCCACGCAGATGGACCAGGTCCAGGAAACCAAGCAACCCACTGGAACACGCTCCGTTCTCCGCCCTTACGTGCTGGGAAAGGCATCGGCATCCACGGTATGGAGCAGTCATGGCACTGGAGACCTTGCCCTGGAGTCTTTGCAACCTCGGTACTCAACTTGGTTAAGATATGCATCAGACATTAACGCATTCACTAACGGAGTGATGAGAGTGAGAGAGACACTTAAGCCATGCAGAACCAGGAGTTAAAGTTACCTGTATAGGTCTGAATCCTCCCTTCAATAACGAAGCAAGAAAGCAGCAGGAAACAGAAAGAAAGCCAATGGAACAGCTTACAGATCAGTAGGAAGGGGTAGGATATAACATGCACCCTAAATGCACACAATTCCATTCCTCTCTCTAGCCTGCTTTGACTCAGTTCTTACAGAAACAGCAAGAAAAAGACACTGAACTGGTACCAAGGATTCTTCTAGCAGAATCCCAAGGCAGGGCTCAGAAACTTACAGAAAAGTGGAAGTATAAAAGCTTTTTTTTTTTTAAAAAAAAAAAAAAAAAGAAAAATCAAGAAAAAACCCAATCAGGCCATGATTAACTGCAGGAAATATGATACTACAGGGAAACTTTCTGTTTACGCTGTTCCTACAACAGCAAATATTTTTCCTTTCTGGTCTCTTTCAGGGCTACAGAGACAGCAGATAAAGCAGAAACCCTCGCTCAAATCGTGGCTTTGGTCTCCACTTCTGCACCAAGACTGGAAGGATAAGAAATGCCACGTATTTTATTGATTTTTTTTTTTTTTGCTGAGCAATAACAATTAGGCCATCGTACGTCACACCAAAGACTGCTGACTGATGAAGTGCACTGAGGTAAGTAGTCTGCGAGTAACGGTGTCATGAGCGGTGAGAAGAAACGAGAGTGGTGACCACTAAGGAAATGAAGGGATGAGCTGGGCTTATCTGCCTGGGCGTTTGGGAAGAAAGGGGAAGGGCGGGAGGAAGCTGTGATGCCACTGACATGATAATGAGCTTAAAATGGTCATTCTGGTGCTGCTGAAGATTTTATGCCACCCAAGGTAGTCCCCATCGCAAAAGGTTTCTCCACGGGTGAGTCCCTGCCTCAGAAATCCGGATACCATCGAGAGCAGCGCGACGGGTTTACGTCCAAGCCTGTGAACCTGGATGAAGAATTGTCACTGGCACACTGGAAGTGTGACCTGAACCAGGAGAAGGCAACAGTTTGGGGAGAAAAACCCGGTAGTGAGGGTGCAGAAAGAAAACCAGAAGAGCAACACCGTGCTCCTGCCTTAAGGAAAACTGTGCCTAGATGTGGGGAAACTACACCAGTGTTACAGGAATCATGGGCACGTGCTGAATTTACAGTGAGGATAACCAGGGTCTGCCATTTTCCAATACCCCAAACCACCAAAAAGTGCAAAAATCCTTTCTTCTCTCATTGAATGAGGACTATTTCTGATTTGTTAGCAGGTCACAGCACAAGTCTGCCCGAAGCCGGGGAGGGGAAATCAATATCCACCAGGATTCTGTATTTATGGGGAGTGAAAACAGGCTGGAGGTTGAAGCTGCACCTACAAAACCTGCTAAAAACATCCCTGAAACCATCGAGGAACAACTCACAGCAACAGAAACTCCAGGTTTACGGATAGCTTTTCATCCCCATCGCTGGCAACCGGTGCCTAAAAGATGATGAGGTGTTATCTGTCGGGGTGACACACAGAAGAAGCTCCATCTCTTTCCTGCCATAGCAGAGGAAGGAAAGCACGCTCCGTGCTCCCAACGGGTGGTTTACCAGCTCTTCCACCAAGCATTAACCACCACCATGGGCTGTTCTACAGCAGCAGGGGGACCTTTGAGGAGGAAACTCTAGGTTAAAAAACCCCCAGCCTCTCAAAAACACTCCGTAGTGCCCACACCGCCGAGGAGGTAGGTCAGACCCAGAGGTGAAGAAAAAAGGAGGGTTTCCTTACTAAAAGGAAGATGGGCTCCAGGAGAAGAAAAGCAGATCCATTATTCCGAGCAACAAGACCATCAGAAGCTTTTGGAAGTGCCAACCAGAGATTTCTCCGGCAAAGTTTGAATTATTTTTAACCACTCCGCTTCCTGCAAGTAAAAATAAAACTGCCAAGGAAATCCGGTACCACCGGAGCGCTGCGCATCTGGTTTGTGTGGGGGTTGAACTGTTCAAAGCAAGGATCACCTGGCTCAAAAACCATTTTACGCTCCACCTTTGTCCCTCCAAAGCTAAACCAGGAATATTCCAAGTCATTCTCAGAAAGGTTTCAGCTATTTTGACTTGATTTGTTAAGAACTTCACCTTGCAAGGTCAAACAGATGCCTGCACAGACAAGGTTTTCAAGTAACACTAATGATGTCCCACGGGAGAACACCAGGAGATGAACATCAGAGAGATTTTGTCTCTATTTCTTCTACTAAGTGCAGGATTTGGAGCGGAGCACGTACAGGACCCACTCAGGACCAGTACCCTGGGCCGCAGCAAGGCTTCTCTGCTGGAAATGCTGCATTACACCAACCCTTCCAGGACTGCTTCTTTCCAAATCTAAGTCCTGCTCTGGCTGATGATGGTCAAATTAGCGTGAAACACGCTACACGACCGGCGAGGACCTGAGCTGTGGTTCCCAAGTCACAGTCCCATCCCTTACCTGCCCACCTCTGTTAGGGAGGGATTTCTTGGATCACCTTGGAGTCAGATCTACTGGGCAAAATGGTCTTTCAATGTTTTCCTCCTAGGGTTGATCCCTCAGTACCCTTACAGAGCACAAGTAAAACCCTCTCAGACATCAAGCTCAACTCTTTCAGCCTGCTCTCATCATCTACCAGCCTTTCATCTACCTGCTCAAGGAAGTCTTTCTGGAGAAGAAAAGAGCAGAATTACACCCACGCTCCAGACAGGGCTTCCCCAGTACCTCCCAGTGCAGAAGTAATAACTCCCTAGCTCAAATGGAATTAACTTTGGCAGTTTATCTAAAGATTGTGCTGCCTAGGTGGCTTCAGCTGCTGAGCTCCCACTTTACAGAGTAAAAACTTCTCCTTGGCCCTGGAGCAGAAGCGTTTGTACCTCACAATGCTGGATTACACCTCGCTTCCACCACACCAGTTCCCCCTGCACTGCATCCTTGTGCTAACTCTGTTTTCTAGCTTTGTACTCATTGAGTTTGCTGAGGACACATACCTGCTAATTGTGCCAGAGTAATTAACGCTCATAGTAAGGAAATCCACTACTAACCTGCAGTACTAACCTCCCACTCTCAGCACTACCTGACCATTCACTCCTTATACATACACAACCCAATATCCTTTGATGAACCATCACCTTCTCCTGCTTAATTCTCTTCCCACGTGACCCCGTGGCAAAAGTTTGTCGAAGGTCAGCCAGATAAGAGGCTGTCATCTCGAAAAATCGATGAGCAAAGAGAGCACCAACCTCCTCCTGATAAACCACTGCTGCATTTTAATTGATTTTCTATTTACTCTGTAGTTCTCCACACCATGGCTTCCAGTTAGATGTCTGTGGAGCGTTCCCTCCCTGCTCTAAACGCTTCACTGAAAAATAAACTTGTGGTAAGAGCACTGAAAACAAAGCTCTGCTAAGCTTAGCCCTTCGCACCCAACGTGGACAGGCACCCATCTAATTTTTTCCTGGATAGGATCAAGGCTGGAAACTGTGATGGGGCCACAAAGCCCTGCAGAAGGTTGTGGAGAAAGGGAGCAAAAGAAAAGTTCAACACGTTGTTATCAATGCTGTCAAATCAAATCAAATCAAATCACACCCCCAAGTTCTCCGCTTCCATTAAGCTTCTCATAGACCCCGAGACAGCTCTGATACCATTTTTGAGTCTTTTTGGTCCCTGCAAGAAGGCTGGTGGGATAGCCTGAGCCCACTCTGGAAGAGGCAAGGCAGCAGGAACCACAGCTACCTGCAGGGGAAAGCTGGCACGTTCTACTTGATCTCTGAAATGTTAACACAGGCGTCGGGGCTCGGCCGAGGAGCTGCAGCCTCGAGCTGGGAGGATCTGGTGCCAGAAGCAGAAGCATGCAGCAGAAAGGCCACAGGTCCACATCCTCCTTCCCCAGTGGCCACCAGTCACCTAGTACAGCCCTCGGGGCACAACGCAAGGCTTGTTCCTCCCCCTTGCTCCAGACTTTGCCAGTTTTATTATTTCCTAAATGATAAAACAGGGAGGGCAAAAACCCTTTTATTGCCACCCAGGGGATTTATAACTGGTAGCTCCATTCCAAGCTCATGGATGAAGATGGAGAAGTGACTACAGGAGCTGCTTCCAACTGCTTTCTAACTCGAAATACCCCAAAAAGCTACAAAATGGGTAGTCTTGCATCAGCTCAGGGAGCAACCTCTCCAAATCATGAGGCTTTTTAACGACAGTACTTGGCCAAGCCCAGCTCCATGGTGTATAAGCTTCATCCAAAGGAACTCAAGTAACCCCAAGCTAAAACTGGAACAAGCTACACCAGCAACCTCAAACTAATTTAGTCTGCCATAACCAGTAAACTAAGCTCAAAGACAATTAGAAGTCAGAAAGGGAACTATGACATTTCAGTTTATACTTCTTGTTATTTCTGTTTTTAATTACACTGGCCTCTTCTGAGCATCCATTTTAAAATAACTCATCTGCTCCTGAAGCCACTTCTTAAATTGAGGGTTATTCTACATTTCAGACTTCAGATTAGATGAGAACTGCTATTTTCAGTTGTGCTTCATGAGGATCAGAAGCAACACACTGACTCACTTAGAAAGAAAAAACCAGGATGCTCCGTGCACAAAACGGGAAGCAGAGGAGCAAGCCCTGGCACGGCCACATCCACTCCAGCCCTGAGAGAAACACACAACTTGGCAGTATATTTAAAAATCACAGATTCGTTCTGGTTGGAGGAGACCTTTAAGGTCATGGAGTCCAACCATTCTCCCAGCACTGCCAGGGCACCACTGACCCCTGGCCCTCAGCACCACAGCTCCACGGCTCTGAAACCCCTCCAGGGGTCACGGGGACTCCACCACTGCCCTGGGCAGCCTGGGACAGCCCTGGACAACCCTCAAGGGCAAGAAATTCTTCCCCAGATCCAACCTAAACCTCCCCTGGGGCAACTTGAGGCCAATTCCTCTTGTCCTGTCTCTTGTTCCTTGGGAGAAGAGCCTGACCCCCACTATGAGTGCAGGATCTGGTCCTTGGCCTCACTGACCCTCATCCCAGTGGCCACAGCCCATCAAACCAGCCTGGCCAGGTCCCTCTGCAGAGCCTCAATACTGACACAACACACCTTGCAAGGCCCATTTTCTTTCTCCTATAGAAAAAGACTCCTCGGCGGTTTCTCAGGCAGCCACGTTACTGGAATCAAGGATCAGTGACACACATTTAGCTGCTGATCCGGAACCACTGCAGCTCTTTTCAGGTGACTTCAGGCACTATCAGTACAGCATCCAAAATCTCATTCTAGGATTTCCTCTCAGACTTCAATGACACTTTCTACAGCATCAACTGCCTCGGAGCTACCAGGACAGGCATTTCCATCTCAAAATAAATCCCTTATGAAGCTGACAGACAACTTCAGGTTCTTAAATGATGCTAATTTGAGTACTTTACAGATCGAATAATAACAGGCAATAACCTTAAAGAACAATCCATTATTTGACTGGAAGTGACACAGAATCAATGTGAGGCACATGTTAATAAAGTCACACTGGGATCGACGCCGGAAGCGTTGCAAACCTCTTCTTGCTGCTTCTTAGGAGACCACGTTGTGTTGTTGCAAAAAATATTAATGCCTTTACGGTCGATTTACTTACTTAGTACTCTTTAGGTTACAAAAATCTCAATTTCAGTGCCTGCTGCTTATGTTACACAATTTAAGCATGTGAAGAGTTTCCCACATGAGAAGAATTATTTATGTCGGTCTCAAACATCTTTCCGAGCCTTGGCTTTGGGATGAACTGGCCCCAAGAGCTGTGCCCCTCCTGCATGGAGGGGGCAAAACCATCCTTCTCTCCAGCCCCAATCTGCAGCATGGGCAAAGACTTTGGGTTAAAAAGAAATCAACAGCCCATGGAGAGCCCAGGTTTCTCTGCCTGTCCTGATCCAGTGCACTGACAGATAGAACTGGGAATAAAGCCTGGAATGTTTTTCTAATGGTGACAGCTTCCTCTCAGATAATTATAAGGAGACTTTAAATGGAACAGCATCAAAAATCTAACTGCCACACAGTTAAACTTGGGAAAACACTTGGAAATGACAAGTTTTAACCTGCAGGCAGGGTCATAATGGAGTTCGAAAGAAAGTTCTATATCAAGTTACGACAGATTGGTGGTAGAATCACACCAGTAAAGCCACCCAGCACCGAACTGGTTTCCTCCAAGCCTGCACTGCCTTGAGACTCGTGGTCCAAAATCTGCTTGCAGTCAATTCAGTGATTTTTATGAGAATATTAAGTAGCTCACACTGAATATAATTTGCCTTAGTAACGACCTATGAAAGAACTAAAGGAGTTTCTGGACAGTGATGAGCTTGTGGTATCTCCTGATATAAACACAGACCTGAAGTTAAGGGCAAGAACAAAAGTATCTAAACAAGACACTAATTCCATCGTGCCCTGAGCTTTGCAGCCACCCTGTAAACATCCCTCCACCTCACTGCAATCCCCTGCCGTGCACAAAATCATTTCCTTCTCTCTCTCACGTGACATTTGCCTGGGAGCAAACAAGCACAAATGCCTCGTTTTGCATTTTCAGCCTTTTTTTGTCCTGCTCTGGAAGGCTCCTGCTTCCACGCTGCTCTCCAAGAGGGAAGGAATAAAGATTAGTAGCTTTTTTGGGTGTCTGTGCTCACTGAATGCACTTACCTGCTCTCCTGAGACAGAACTTTCCTAAAGCTGCTCATCTCTACACTATTAAACTGCTCAGACTAACAGGAGTGAAGCGAGAACAAAATCATTCTCCTGGAATAAACCTTCAGTGACTTCAGCTCCTGTGCCAACATCACTGGAGTTAACAGGGTTGGGTTTTCTTCCCCTGTTCACTTGATGGAAACAACCTTTTCCTTCCAAGCCAAGGAAGAGTGGGACAGAAACAGGCACATCTGAGAGAGCTTTCCTGCACTTGGCATGCCTCTCCTCCTCTTTTCTGCACATCATCACCACCACCTCTGTCCCCTCAAAAGCTACAAGAAGTAAGATCAGTCCCCAGGGGATTTGGCAAAGATGAATGTAGGTGTTGATAGAAAAGACAACTTTGGACACCTTGACCAGGACAGAAGGGACCTGTGCAGTTGTGTCAAAGGAGGTTTGGGTTGGACCCGAGGAACAACTTCTTGCCCTTGAGGGTTGTCCAGGGCTGTCCCAGGCTGCCCAGGGCAGGGGTGGAGTCCCCGTGATCCCTGGAGGGGTTTCAGAGTCGTGGAGCTGTGGTGCTGAGGGCCAGGGGTTAGTGGTGCCCTGGCAGTGCTGGGGGAACTCCATGATCTTCAAGGTCTTTTCCAACCTCAAAAGAATCATAGCATCATAGAACTGATCTGTCCCAATGCTGAGGAGGTCCTCTGGGTATTTCTGCCACCCTAATAAGCACTGCCCGTGACTTTCACAAGCCAGAGATGTTTCTAATTTTCCTTCTTCTTGAGTAAGTGGTTCCTTACAAAGTCCAATTCATTCAAGAGGAACACTACGAAGATTCCTAAACGTTTGGCTTTCCCAGGGTATAAAGAACATGCAGCAATGCAATGATAACAGAGAACCAGGCGTGTCACACAAGAAAGGTATGAATTGGAAAGCCCTCTAGCCTTGCTCTGAGGTTGAAAATGAAGATTTTTCTCAGGGATGGAACACGGAGTTCTCACTGACATCTTCGTCTCAGGCAGCTTCACCTCCCAGCCAGTCTGGGAAACATTCAGTGAAGTTTCTAGCGACTTGAAAAGACAAATCTGAGGAATACCTGGCCAGGATCTCTAGAGGTTCTCCTCTCCCCCGGAAACGGCGTGTAGTGGGGCGGTTAACGAGCGCGGTGACACCGACCGAGAGCTAACGGCGTTTGTTACTCTGCGTGGCAGGCAGCTCGTTAGTGGGGTTAGGCACGTGCTAGTAGCTACTACCAGGGCTGGTTTCCGAAGGTTGTGAGTTAGTGGGTGAATCACCTCCAACCACCCACCTCCCCCAGGCAATTAGTTTAGGGAGATAACGAAGGGGCAGGGTACTGTACCTGGTGATGGGCAGGTCGAGGCCCCGCTGCAAACTGAGGAAAGGCGGGAGAAACAAACACAAAAGGAAAGGCACAAAGAGTCAGAAACACCACAACGAAACCAAAATGTCACACTCTATGCAAAATAAACCCACAAGGAGGAAGGGGGGTTGGGGGGGAGGGAAGGGGAGGGGAAGAAAAAAAAAAGAAAAAAAAAAAGAAAAGAAAATGAACCAAAACCAACAAAACGACCACAAAACAGTCAAAAGCTTTGCTGCAGGACAGCAACAGACAGGTACTGAGAGCTAAGGGGTGACCGTCGCTACGGGGGGACGTGTGCTGCTCGAGAGCTGGCAGACAGACAGCCAAAGCTGCTGGTTATTTATTTCCAAGGCACTCTGGTTTATGGATGCAGGCGTTTTTTAGCCTGCCTGGGGGGTGGGATAGAAAATAAAAACGATAAAACAAAACCAAACCAAAAAACAAACCAACCCAAACAAACCAACTTAAAACAAGCAGCAGTGAAGAGTTTAAACTGTTTGCGGTGCAGGTAAATGGTTCAAGCAGCTGGACTCAAGAGCTGTTCCAACTCTTTGGTGGGAGCAGAGGATGGAGACTCGTGGCCACGGGCAGTTTAGGGCCAGGCAGCGTCCTGCCGGCACGGGGGCCGCCCCACAAGGCAAAGAGCAGCCAATCTTTGCAGGCAGACACCGTGCAATTTCTTTTTCGGCTTTTATTTTAACCCCTAACAAAGCACAATATATTGTCACCCCCATCTAAAAGCCAAGGAGGCAGGTGATGGCCCCAGGGAGCTGAAGGCAGAGCTTGGCTGGAGGAAGGGAGGTCCTGGGTCCCAGGTTACTGGGTCACCCGCGGAGGAAGGTCAACGGAACATGCTCAGTGAACATTAAAAGCATTTTCCAAGAAGTAACTGATTGTTAAAAGAGAAATAAAAATGAATGCAAGGAATGGAAAATAGAAACAAAGATGACAAGGTATCCTCTTCCAGAAGCAGAGGTAGGCATTTAAACCCTGAATTCTCAGTGTGATGAGCAGAGCTCCACGACAAAAGCAGATACATCGATTGATAACGGCTCCAATAATTAAATGGAGCAAATGAAACTAGAAAACTAGATCCTGGGCTGGCTTTTGACCCACCTTCTGCTAACTGGGATGGCTCAGCAACCTACTGCACGTGCCAGAGCACACGGTTCAGTCCCCGCCTCTGCCAAGTCCCACTACAAGGGCTCAGTACCATTTACTGCTTAACTTGCTGCCTGAGAAGAGTGATACAAACTGGCTAGTAATTATTAATTTTCTTAATATGATGCTTTTTCAGTAAGAAAAAGTGGACGGGGGTTCACTTGCAGCCCTGCCTCCCCAGCCCTGGTAACGCCATCAAACATGAGAAGTATAAATAGCCACTGGTCCTGCTATTTCCTCTTTTATGAACAATTTAATCGCCTATATTTAAGGTTTCCAAGAACCAGTCTGCTAAGCCCGGTGGTTTATATATTCCTTCAACCTTCCCCTCATCGTGACACTTGGATGAAAAGTCATCAGAACCTTCAGGAACGAGAGAACACGCGCACACGGAGTAGGATAAAGGACCACCTGCACTGATGCACCAAAAAGAGTTTTCCCACCCTTGAAAATTTTCCTTGAAGAAAAATAAACAAAGCAAAGCAAAGCACGATCTTCTTGTAAGACTAACGAGCTACAACTTTCCATTTCAGCATCACCCCAAGAGCCCCAGCATCCTCCCAAGGCTCAGGGTGTCAAGTGGACAGTGGGTCCTACGGCGAGGAGAAACAGGCACCTGGATGAGTCTCGGGAGGTGAATGCACTTCAAGTCCTGATATTTTCAGGAAGAACTCCTCAAAACCACTTCAAATGTCTCGTGGTTGAGAGAAGGGAATAAAGCTTCTCCTGGAAGGGCTGGCTCAAGCCTTTCTGGTGGGGCTACGCACTCCAGGTCATACACCAATGCAAAAAAAACCCACCCCAAACAAACAAACCCAAGAATCCAAAAGGGAAATGGTGAGGTGTAAAACCTTGTGCTGCTGAATTTCAGGGCTGAAGCACCTCTCTTATCACTGCTCCACAGAAAAGATGTGTTCTCACTGGGTTTAAAACAAGAGCTGGAAGCTTACGTCTTAAGAAGCTAAAGTATATTCCACGGTGAAAAGTAGTGTGTGTTTACAAGGGGGGAGGGGGAAGACAAAAAAAAAAAAAAGAAAAGAAATAAAAACCTCTAAGTTAGTGAAAAATGCCCTGATCTATTTTGCACTGGTCACCACTGGCTATTGAGTTTTTTAAATTTTAATTTAAAAAAAATCACAATAAAACAATTGAGACTGATAGGATTTAATCCTATTAGTAGCTGTAAGCAACAGAACAAACTGTAGTCACTGCTGGCTTGGATGAAAACAGACACTTTGGGCTTTTTCTTTTCCTCTGTCCGATGAAAGCAGGAGATGGAAAGGAAAAGTTCTTTGTGAAACCCGGGTCCAACATTTCTGGCTCCCCCCCCGGTCCCGGTCGTGCTCACCGCTCTGCGTGCAGCGGGGCACGGTCTCTATCTGCCGACGCTGAGCTGGCACCTCCAACCTCTTGGCAAACCACCTCTTTGGGAAGGCTCAAACACCCTCTCCGACCACGGCAGCCCCACAATTGGGCGGTCGGAGTTAAAATCACCCGGTGTTTGGGGGCAAGAGCTACAAGATAATTTGCAGCCGTGCTGAACGACTCTTGATTTTCTTTTCCTTCCCCCCCGCCCCAGCTGGAGCTGCAGCTTTGAAACTCTCGCTCTCGGAGCGACGCTACGACGGCAACGGGGAGAAAACACGAAGCCAGTTGGGTTGCAAAGGCCGCTGTCCCGGGAGGAGCAGAAAAAGCCTGAACCATGCAATTGCCAACGACCCCGGGATGGAGGAAACTCCGGCTCCTGGAGGAAGCGGGGTCTGGATCACCCTCGGGGGTCTGGATCACCCTCGGGGTTTTGGATCACCCTCGGGGGTCTGGATCACCCTCGGGGGGTCTGGATCACCCTCGTTAGTGGAACACCCCTACCTACGGACGGGACTGCGCCGTGGAAGCCCGAGGATGGCAAAAACATCCTGTCAACTTCCTCGTCCCCCTCTTCACCCTCCCCTCACCACCAAAAAACAACCAAACAACCCAAAGGAAAAGAAAAAAAATAAATTTAAAAATAATAATTGGGGGAAAAAAAAAAAAAGTAGTAAATCAAGCCCAGAATAAAATGCAAGAGTAGTTCAGGACGGGGCTAATCTTGCATTTGTTTTGGGGTGGGGGGGTGGAATGAGATGTTATGGGGGTGGTTTGTAGTCATGGGGGTGGGAATGGTCACTAGCAGAGCGATGGCAAAAACGGCACACAGGAGGATTTTAAAAAAAATCCAGAAAAATGGCTGACAACTGCAGACAAACTCCTCCTCGGTATCTCCTCAATAGCAGGGTCAAACCCCTTACAATTTGACCCATTTTCCAGCCAGATTTCCTGCAGATGGTATCTGTTGAGCGGCGAACCCAAAGCCGCTGCGGGTTCTCTGTCCTACACCAGGGTCAGACCCTCCCAACTGCAAATTCAGCTTTGGACCTCGGGGCTCCACTTGGCCTGGCGGGACCTGCCCCTGGAGCTCATGCTTTTAGCAAAGAAGCAAAATCAGTGCACTTCTGTAGATCAGCCAACGAAAAAAAAAACAAACCAAAACCAGATGTGGTAAAAAGAAATAAATTAATAATAATCATCATCATCATCATCATCACCATAATAATAAAGAAAGGAAGGAAGAAATCAAAACAGTGCCATGGGCACAATTGCCTGCAAGAAGGAGTACAGTTTGTTATATTGCTTACAATGCAGTATTTTATCCAGCCTCTTCCAGCCAGGGACCTGTAAACCGGACTCTGTTCCAAAACCTTCCTCCTCTTCCAGTTGTCTGTGCAATGTATTGGCACTGTTCTGCTGGGCTGTCAAAAAAACTGGTTTAGAGATGCAGCTCTTCAGTCAGGTTTTTGCTCCAGTTCTAACCATATAAAAACTTTTTTGTGCTTTTCAACAATCAAAGGTAAAGAAGATGATTATACTTACTGAGAAAAGAGGATTTAGTTATTATTTTGTTTTACCATCAGTACCCTGCATTACTGATCAGAACGGGGCGGGGGGGGACACACGACAACTAAGGAGGTTGGGGAGGGGGGGAATCCAGTTACAAATTGGCAGCTGTCCACATCACAGAAACTTCATCAAATTGAAGTTAATTGGCTTGCTCATCGACACAGAGGTTAACAGGTCTCAGAACTAAGGCTCCTGCGAATCCCCTGGAGGTGAAACCTCCAGAAGCGGGGCAAGCGCATCGGTGGGGGGCAAGCTTGCCCTGGACATATATATGTGTATATATACCTGTTCTGTGGACAAACAGAAGACTTCTGTCTCGGAGGCTTTCAGTTGCCACGCTTCAGCCAGCGTTCATCTTACTCTAAAAAGAGAAGAGTGCTGGGAACGGTGCAGTGGTTTTAGAGGTCACCTCAAAGTGTGACGACGCAGATTTGCAAGAGGCGCAGGGATTGCCGCTCCCTTGGCTAACTGAGGCTCCAGACATCGTGATGGGTGGGCTACCTTGCCTCCAGAAGCTGAGCTAAGCATCTGATGCCCTACGAGGGTCTCCTAACATTGTGTGGAACTACGCTATGAGCAGAGACTCCCCAAAAAGAGCCTGGTTTGGGAAGCCAAAGTCCTACAACAGCAGAGCAGCGTTAAAATACACACAAAACAAAAGATTACAGAGGACAACCAAACCTGAAGTTGGATGCAAAAGAGGCTTACCACAAAAAGATCTGGGTACTCAGAAGCTCTACGTTAAATGTGTGAGCACCTACAGGGTGCCAGGCAGCGAATGGTTAGAACTGATCCGGTGGCACCGACTGGGAAGTAATGCCCAGAGGCCACTGGAGACTGAGCGCTGCTGCAGAGAATGGCTTTGGGCTATCACCTTATCAAATACTTCCTCAAAGGAACAAAAAAAGTAAATAAAAATAAATTAAGAAAAGAGAAAGATTCTGATAATGAATCGAAAACTCTAAAATGCAAGCGAGCCTGAAAGCAACTACGCTACAAATAAATCGCCGTTATTTGAACGTAGACGAGAACCCTTCCATCGCTTCTTTTCTGATAAGCCACTTTCCAAGGAACATCATCCTACCAGGACAACGTGGGAAAAATTCAAGCAAGATCTGCCGTGTGGAACGTGCTTCCAGACCAGTACAACGCGCTTTCCAGAGCACCGGCCGCGGGCTGTAGGCACACACACACACACAGACACACACACACACACACACACACACACACACAGACACACAGACACACAGACACACAGACACACAGACACACAGACACACAGACACACAGACACACAGACACACAGACACA
>WTSP01014782.1:0-12406 GCA_025331215.1 Actenoides lindsayi | reverse complement strand
AAAGGACCTATAGCTGTCTATCCACTTTTAACCCACTTTCCCCTCCACCACACCTGCCCATGTTGCCCCCCCCAAAAAAAAAAAAAAAAAAAGCAAAAAAACCCCAAAAAAACAAAACAAAACCCCCACCCACCAACGTACAGGCTTTAACTCAGTCTTCTCTTAGCAAATAGTCTGCAGTGTTTTCACTTTGGCCACTGTTAAAGATGCAGGCATTGAGAAGGGAGTGTTGGGCTAGTATGTATTAAAGAAAAAGAAACATTAACATTGCAGATCTCTCTCAAAAAGACTAAAACACTAACAAATACAAGTCGATGCATGTTTGCTTTAAAGTAGTGTAATTCTTTTTTCACATTGGATTAAACATTATTTTGCATACCAAACATTACAGTGCTGTTTATCTCCTCCAGTCATGCAAAGAATAGGTAAAATGTGCCACTTCTGCCACGAATAGAACATGACCAATTCCCCTACACATTCCAATCCAAAAAATCAGGATTTGAAAGGAGAAAAAACCCACAAGTACTAAAATCCTCCTTCAAAAGTTTTATAAAGAAATACAGACACAAAGCTACCAATTAATGCCAAGATTTGTGCAGGAAGCTCTGTCAATGGACAGTTCTCTCAGTCTCATCATTTGAAAGGCCGTATAACCTGCAAGGTCAGAAAGTGATGACTTTAAAAGGATCCTGAACTTACAGCTCCCATCTACAGGAGTAGGAACAGTAGATGTTTAGAGACTGGGCAATGTGTAGTATTTTAACACCTTCAACTCATATTGAGAATTTGAGGCACTCAGTGATTTACAGGATCAAGCCTTACAGAGGTAGAAGAGCCTTAACTGATCCAGTCGTTCTGGAAGGTTCTAGAGAGCTGTTAGCTTTCTGAAAATCTTCCAAGTTTTAATCACGCTTCAGTCCTTGCTCGTGAACACACATGAACTGCAATATGTATGACCAGGTACGACCAAAGCAGCAGCCAAATAAAACTCCCCACTTAAGACTGCGAACTGAGCATCTTCATTCGAAAACTGATGCTGAAGAAGGAACATAATTTCTGCAAAGAAGTAGGGGCAGCAATCACAGCACACACGCCTCTTACTCTCTTGCTTGGCACACCCCACCCCCCCCCCCCCCCCCATTTCTCTGAGCTTCTCTGATAAACAGCATTGCAAGTTGGTTGTAAAAAAAAAAAAAAAAAGAAAAGAAAAGAAAATAAATTTACAAGAGAGTTCTGTCGGGTCATCTATTTACAGGTGGCATCACTCCACAAGAAGTTTGATCTCATTGGCTAATAGCTGGTTCATGTTGAACAGAGCCCCCGGGAGCTTGGTGAGCAACTCTCTCTCCGTGGTCTCAGGGTCGCTGTCGACAGAGCTGGAGCTAGCACTCATATTGTCGACAGCGGCACTAGCCGGAGGGCCCAGCTCTGGCTCGCTAGTCTCGCTCGCCGTGGACACCACGGAGAGCAAGGACATGCGGCGCGTCAAGCGGCCGGGGGTAAGGAGGGAGGTGGCATAGTCCGCTATGATACCAGCTACGTCTAGATTACAGGCCTTGTCAAAGGCAATGAAACCTACATTTGCATTGGCCTCGCAGACGTAGAATGAACCGTCGTCCTTCATCAGCAGGTCAATGCCGCACACGTCCATCCCCAGGATGTTGGACACTTGGACTGCCAACTGCTTGCCTTGTTCGCTCAGTGAGCACATCATCCCTACACCACCTGGAGTAAGTGAGAGAAACTTGCTGTCTGTATTCTGGTCACAGGTGACTGAGATCCCTCTCTCAAAAGGGTCGGTTGTTTGGTTTTTTTTTTGGCTGGGAAGCTCCGAAGCCAGCCTGCAAGCACGCTGCTGCTGGCTCAGAAAGCAACCTGCTTTCTACAGTGACTACTAACCCAACTTGAAGCCACAGCAGAATTGCAAAAAACTGTAACTCGTTTCAAGAGTATGACTTGTTTAAAAAACACCTTACTTGACTAAAAAGTCAGCACAGTTATCAGACATTTGTATCATCCTGGGATATTAAAAAGGTTACCTAACAAACCACCCCTTTTTCCAACGAAGGTAAAGGCTTTCCATACAGACCTGTAAGCTATCACAAGAAATCTTGCAGTAAAATTAAACCAAGTGTTCCTGATAAGACTACAGCTCTAACAGATAGAATTGAGGGGAACAGGGGTTAAGATGTTATCATCTGCTCATGTCCCTCTCAGCTTGCTATCGTAGGTTACTGACTCTAAAGCAAGAGTTAGGGAACATTTGTAACTGAACCTCAGCCGGTCCAGTTTCCAGTCCATCATCTATGTATTAACCAACTCAGATTTCATCTATCACAACACTTAAGTTTAAAAAAACCCACACAAATAACAAACTAAAAAATAAAAACATTTAGGAGAAAAATCTTTCAGGATATACTTCCTCAGCACCAAGTAGTAACTAAAACCTCCTGGGTATTTTGGGCATTTTGACTAATTGAAAGTCTACTAGACAGGAACACATTTTCTCATCCCTGCTCAGGTTCAGTATCATTTCAGCCAGGCAACTTTAATTCTCCTTCCTCTCCTTCTACTCTCAGAAAACCCCTCGTCCTACACCCAAAGATATGTGAAAACACAGTATGCCACAAACAACACAGTAACCTTCCCCTTCCTCCCAGACAGCCTCTCCTACCCTCTTGCCAACTGGCTGTCTCCTCCACCTCCCTCCGTCTCTTCTCTTTTCCATCTTTTTCTGTCCCTCTTAACAGGATAAAATGAATGATAACATGGCACGAGCATGATGCTGCCACTACCACATCAGCTGCTCTGTTTGTGTTCCTAAAACTTTCCCCTCTTTTTCATCCATCCTACCCACCTAATACTGTGGGCAGAGATTGCCTCTCCTTCTGCGTTCGCTCAACGTGACCCTCACTTCATTCTCATTCTCCCGTTTCCTCTGCAAACCCCTCAACTATAAGCACAACCACAAACTAAAACCTACAGTTCGTTTCGGTTGGGTTTGTGATTTGATTTTGATCGAAACTAGGAACAACGCTTTTCCTACCAAGCGAGCAGTTACTCTGCATCCTCCCATCTGTCGAGCAGCGGAGCATGGTGCCCACCACGCGGCCTCCTACCACGATGACACGCACGTCCTTGCCATGAGACTCCTTAACATATTTCTGAAATAAGTAAGGGGCGTCGTGACGGATCAAATGGCTCAGGTCTGCCAAATGGTGCTTGTCTCGCGCCAGGAACACAGCTTTACCTGGAGGAAGAAAAAAACCCAACATTGGAAGATTGGAAGAAGCTACCAATTTTGAGGTGCATCGATGATTCAGGGTGTGAAACCTCTGACCAGCATGCTGCCCATTCCTGCAAGCCCCATCTGTAGTTTGTATAAAGAAGCTTATACAAATTCTCCTGTGGACAGCAGTGTTCCACTGCTTGTAAGTGTTCAAGTACTGACAGAGTTGAGGAGCCACATGAGGAGTTTAAGGAAAAAAAAAAAAAGGGGGGAGAGAAGAAAACACCTTTAGATAAAAGAGGCAGTCTTGTAATTTCAACTCTTTTTGGTGCAAGTCCTTCATGAGATAACAAAGGAAGAAATACTTGAAAGAGCAGCAGACATCGAATTAATAAGAACAGCTTTGTTGGTCCAAGAGGCCTGGACCCACAGACCACAGCTCTGACATGCAGGAACCAATGACATCAAACTGATCAACACCTGGCAGCTAAGAACTTTGAAGTCACTAGTGTGCCACTGCAGAACCAACCACTTCTCTGTTGGGAAGTTACTGAGAGCTGCTCTTTCCAACACTTCCCAAGAGCTCACGACCCCAGAATGAGGCTTTGCAGCAGAGTATCTCTGTTCAGAGGAAAGCACTAGGTTTCACACATATTCAAGGTAACTCAGCAGAAGAGTCCACAAGACATAAAACAAATGGAATGTCCTACAGTTTTGAGGGAAAAAAAACCTCTTTAGAAATCACTAGCTTTTCTGCAAGCAAACATCTCAAGGACTTGGGATTTTTTAGCCCAGAACACGTCATTTCATTCCGCTTGAGTTCTAGAGCACACCAAAGACTTCTTTGTTCTTTTCTAATTTTATTAACACTGATGAAAGTCACTCCTGAAACAGTCTCTACCACTTTCAGCCTCCTTTCTAGTCTCACAAGCTATCATCCCTTTCCATCTTTAGCTACGTTTACCACCTGCTCTTCCCCTTTCTTAAATACTCTTTTCTGTGTCGTATTAGATTTATGCTTCACAACAAGGCTGCACTTTTTTTTTTAATGGCAGAATTGTTGATTATGCTACAATGTTCAGTGTTAACAGTACAAAAATCATCGATGAACTGCCTATCTTAACTGAGACAACAGAAATGCAGCAGACACACAACTAGGAGAAATAACACGTGAAGAAGAATTCCACCAAATGCTTCAAAGCCCAACTGGAGCAGCCTCTGCTTCATCAGGATTCTCAAGGTCTCCTAACACAGAACACTGCTTGAGGAACGTGGAATTTCTCAGCACAGAAGGTATCAAGAATGTAAGCTTAAAATCATTACAAGAAAGCAAAAAAAAAAAACCTTTCATGTGCTTTTACCCATTCCCAACTCAAGCTGTCCTACACTTAGCAATCCTAAAATGGGATGCCTTAGAGGAGAACTACTTAGTTCTTGGGAATTATGCAGCATCATGACATCCCGGCACAAATAAGAGTGGCACATTTGCTGCAGCAGCAAACTAGGCAGAAAATGGGCCTAGAAGAGCATAACTTTATCCATCAGCCAGTACCTATGACCATGTTTCCCTGTTTGTGGTTTTTTTAGTTACAGTGTGCAAATGGCTGCTCTTCAATTAATGTGAAAAAGCTTTCCCAACTCTTAAAGTGAAAGGATATGCACTGTGCATAAATTTGCATTAAAATGCCTGGAATTTGAAGTGTAAACAGAGATTTCTGCGAATTCTAACTAAAAAAGGGAGAAGAAAGTAAACAGCAGCAAACTCTGTAACTATTTAATAGATCTAAACAAGAGGCAGTGTCAAGTTAAATCTACTGTCCCAGCTTCCTGCAAAGTCAAACTCCCACTTGGCTTCGGAGCTCCACAAGCACTTTAAAAAAACATATAAACAGGTATTTCTGCCAAGAGAAGCAGGACTGATCTTCCTCTGCCTCAGTATTTTGCTCCCACTCTTCCATTACAGCAATAAAAGCATTTTTGCTAGCAAATGCTAATTCACGTAAGGAGTTACTACAAGTAACAACAACCCATCTAGGTTCAGCCAGCATCAGTTCCTGGATCCATTTACTACATGGCTACAGAAACACTCATTCCAGCAGAAGAGATGCACCAGAACAGCACAGAGTGGGAACAAACTGACAGATAATAAGCAGCAAGAAGTGGTATCTTTTTGGTATGCTTTTCTTTAAGGTAACTGCTGTTTTATGTGCTTAAACTTCAGTTTCAGGCTCTTTTTACTTCCAGTGGTTATTAAAGTAAATTAAAAACAGTGTAACTTCCTGCACAAATAACCTCTGAAATTTATTTTAAACCTGGTTTCCCTTAGAAGATCACTATCTGACATTAAACAAAATAGATGTATTGTTCCATATTCAACAATTAAAACAAAACATTGCTAACAGAACAATTTAATCTGAACCTGTGGTATTATCACCAGCACGGTCAGAGAGATTTTGCTGAAAAACAGAGATCCAGTTTGACAAACAGCACACGAGATTTTGCTGAAATCAGAATCCCAATTATAGGCAAAAGTAAATTAGAAAACAAGTCACATGAAGGCTGTATGAACTAAGGCTCCATTTCTTGTGCCTATTTAGAAATATCCCTCAAATCCACGTCGGCTTCTCTCTGCTTCCCTAAGGCTAAACTTTCCATTATTCCAGTTCAAAGCTTTCCTCACAGAAGCCATCAATGGCCCATAATTTTGAACCCCTATCACCTCTGCTATTGCAGGACTAGGTTCTACTAAAACTGCTTCCCAGTGTTGCGACCTACTCAACATTTGGAAGTCGAAGGATGGCAGAAATTGAGATGTACCACAAAGTAGTCTCAACACCTAACGGAAGACCTGATGAACTATCATCTGTCGTGTCATGTATGACAAAAATCTTGAAGAATGCTGCTTAGAATGGTCCTCGCCCTCACCCCTGACCTCACACCCACCTCGGTGACCCCGCGTGTTCTTCACCACCATAGGGAACTCCAGCACTTCCGCCTCATCAATCATTTTGGCAAAATTCTCATGACCACCTGGCAAAAAGAAAACCAACAGCATTATGTGCCACCGATCCGGTGTGGCCAAATTTGGGATGTACTTGCCACGCAACCCTCCCACCCTGATAGCTTAGATAATAAAGAAAAAAAAAATTATCAGTTAAGAGGAAATTGTTCATGGAGCACGATCAGACTTTGAAGGTGTTTGTGATCTGTGGGATACAAACTCCCTCCTTCCTTTGAAATGGAAGACACGAGTTGACAAAGGCCTCTTGATCAAAATCCCAGCGAGCTCAGTCCACTCTTCCAAATCCAAATGCCCCGATTCTACCATCTCGTTCCATTTTGTCCCTTTTACTTTATCAACTCTCACCTTTTCAAATATCTATCACAGACATAATACTAGGAACAGTTCCATCCAAACTACAAACCAGGAAAGCAAAATGGAATACAGAGACAAGGCAGAATCCAGAGAGCAGCAACAACCCAAATCTGACCACTCCACCTCCCTCCCTTTCCAAGGCTTAAGTCTCCTGCATCTCACTCTCCCTATTTCCTGAAGTAGTACTTCAACCTTTCCATCTCACTGCATCTGTAAGGATCTTAGAGAGCAGCTTTTAATGACCATTCACATGATTATGGTTGATACTTCAAGGCTATTTGAGTTCAGTTCAATTCACAGAAGGCTGACCCCAGTACATGAAATACAGAAGTGAAAGGCAGCAGAGAAAGGGATGAGACTCCTCCAGCAGCACATGCAGCAAAGCACAGAAGTCAAGCCAAGACACAGGTCACAAAGCCAGCAGCAGCCATCACTACCCTGCCATGGATTTGTGTGTGTGTCATGAAACAACATGTCATTCAGCACATACTGGTTTTCTTGGCAAAGCCAGCTCAGTACTAGTGGTTTAAAAAATAAAAGTAAAGATAGATAGATAGATAGATAGATAGATAGATAGATAGATAGATAGATAGATAGATAAAAAGAGAGAAAGAAAAGTCATGCTTCTGTCAAATTCCAGAGGCAAGCATTAAAAGTGTCATGGAGTTATGAACAAACAAGACATGTTCTGCAATTACCTCATCATTCACGGTCCCCTCTTTCCCCCCAAAAATTTAAAACTTCATTTCTTTCTCAAAGAGCTAGAGCTACCACACTATAAAGAAAGGGTATGTTTCCTCTCAAATGTGTTTTCACAGTAACTGATGGAAACAGTAACTCATAGTTATTGATGGAAAACTATGTTTGTCTTTTTGTCAAGTTTGTTTGTCTTGTTGTCAAGTTCCCATTACAAAAGCCTACTGGTGCAACCACACAAAAGGAAGGAAAGCACTGGTATTTCCCAAGAAGGAAAGGAAGGCTGAGAGGTATCTTCCATTCTTTAATCTATTGTAATTAAAAGCAGAAATAGCATCGGGGTAGCTCAGACAAACAGTTCCTCTAGTCTAGAACTCTGTCAGGAACCACATACTCCAGATGCAGGCACAAGAAACATCAATAATTAACTACTCTGGTGGGAAACAAACCCCAAACAATTGTTAGAAGTTGAACACAAATGCCTGTACTCTTCTGACCTTTGAAAAAAACTAATATATTTGCAGATATTTTTATTAATGTAGAAGTGTAATCTACTTCCAGGTTTTAGCAAAGCCCAGATCTTCATAATGTCCTATGACATTCGGTTCCCCGAGTTCTTGCCTGCTGTTTTGAGCAAGTGGAAAAGTGTTCCAAGTGTTTTAGTAGTAACAGCCCCAGTTAGCTGCTTGGGAGGCCAAGACACAGTTCAAGTACTCTTCCCAAAGCATCGCAGCTAATCAGCAATAGAATCCGAGCGTTGTGACTTTAATTTCCTCTTCTGATTGCTGACCCCTTCTCTGTGGAACCAGCCTCATGCTACTGAACTCTATGGATTTCCACAGCTTCACTCGTGTCTTCTGCCCTACGAAAGCACAAATTACGTTTGGCAATTATGCTACCCTCTCGAGCCGGAAACCTTACCGTAGGAAAAAGTATCTGGAAGAGGTACACCGTGCCCAGCAAGCTCTTGAAACGTCCAGAATTTGTTGACACAGTTGAGGATGGCCTGGGGACGGTTCATCAATCGACAGCCCATCTTCTCTAGGTGGCGGAGGACCGTGATATCGCTGTCGCTCTGGACCCAAGGGGTGGGTACACGCACGACCACCACCTGGGGGTAAGCGGTAACAAGCTCCCCGTTCACCCGCAGACCTAAAGGAGGAAGAGCAAAGCGTCCCTTGTCAGCTGCAACATCTTCAGGAGAAGGTAAACAGGCGAGGCGATGCCGCAGCCTGTGCGGTCGCAACGGAGGTGTGAGACTTCAACAGCGAGCGTTGCGACAGCACGACTCTCCTTAAATGCATCTTGGCAGCTGTGCCCTTTCATACGTGACACTCTCGACCCACTTAAAACTAAGGCTAAGCAAAGGACAGGCTGTATTAGCACACGCAGTCCTGGGCTCCTTCCCAGGGTGAAGCACTCTGCTGTAATGTTGGTATGGAACCCCTCCTATGTGTCTTAGCTGCACGCTGCATTCCCATCAGCGGCATCAGTATCTCAGGAGGTTCCTGCCTCCCACTGCTGGTTCTTGCCTACATGACACAGTTCTTGTCTTTCCCAGTCCTGCCTGTATGGATCTCTCTGGATCATGTTACACAACATTATTGCCAAAGTAACAGAGATTAGGTGTGACCCTTAAAAACAAGCAAAAAAAAACCCAACCAAAACAAATACATCAACAAAAAATCCCAAACGAACAAAAAACCACCAACAAACCACCAAAGCAAACAAACAGAAAAACCAAACACCACACAAGCAGTATTTTTAACACAAATACTTTCAACAATCTGAGCTGCACTAAGCATTCAGAAATAACTTTATCAGCTAACAGGGCAGTACCTCACGATGTTACATACTAGAAGGGAAGCCAGCTTTGCTACCAAAAAAAATCAATGTAGGATTTAACCACGACCTACAGTTTCACAGACTGTGTCTCTGAAAAAGAGACACTGGAAGACAGCCTGCAGGAACGGGAATATGATGGGACTGGATGGGAAGGCATCAAGCTCAAGGAGAAGAGTCTGCCATCTGACGAGGGGAAAAGACAACGAGGATTTGATTTGCCTTACCTTCCAAGTTTTACTTTCTGACTTCAGCATAAAATACACATCTCACACCGCTGTCAGCACCAGAAGGGTTAAAAAAAGAAAAAGAAAAAAAAAAAAAGAGGAGGAAGGTGAGCTAAGCAGTCACAGGGCATTTTTGTGCTTAGGAAAGGCCAGCTCTAACTCTTCAGATCTAACCTGATGACCTCTGTTTCAAAGACGTTACTTTTCAAATACAAGCTTGCATCTACTCAACCTGAAGCCACGTACTGCCAGGTGACGTACTGCATTTCAAGGTGCATTTGAATTCCCTGGGGGGGTGAGAGAAAAAGGAGGGTATCTCCCTCCTCATTTTACTTTTCTTCTCCCAGCCAGGACGTATTTCAGAGCTCGCCTTAAATACAACAAAGCGACGGCTCGCTCCCAGAACGGAAGCGGAAATACTCTGCCCAGTCCTCGGGAGGGAGAAAGAGCCACGCTCTGGAAAGGCCAAACCAGAGCCACGTCCGATACAAATGCCTTTTCCCCAGCCTCGTGCAGATGCTGAGAGCACAGAAGCAGAGGGGTTGTGTGGCTGCAGTGCCGCATTGCAGCTGACGTGACCGGCGTCTTTAAGCGAGCAGGCTTCGGGCACACGCACACCGCACACGGCTCCATCTCACAGAGGCATCTCCAGCAAGAGGGAAAATGAGACACTTGCTAAAAAGAAGGAAGACAGATTCAGCAAAGAACAGATTTTTATTAGTCAGCTTCCCCCTTACACGTGTATGTTCTGCTGTAGGCGCGTGCCCGGTGACACGCACGGCTTGCCGCCGGCTGCACGCGTGTCCCGAGGCACAGCCAAGCTGTAACCATCGTTAGAAAAAGGACTGCTTTTCTACAGACCCACCAAATGGCCACCCTATCTTCCTCGGGAACCAAAACTAGGTTTGCAGTTCAGAATCTCTCACGATCTATCTGGGCGTCTCGCTTCCAAGCTGCGTCGCACACCGGAGTTCTGCGCCGCGGAGCCTGAAGAGAGACAGGAGTTTGAAGAGATACAGGTGCCTCACCTAGAATTCTCCTGAGGATTTGCATTACACTTGACTGTCCTACTGCTGTGCGTTCAGTTAGGCCACCACCCCCGTGAAGTGATTTTGTAAATACAAGGGCTTTATCAACAGGACAATCTGAGCTTTGGTTCCAGATTCGATAATTTTTTTTTACTGGTCTGGATAGTGTTCTCCTCAGAAGAAAAAAAACCAAACCCCAAAACAATTCTCTCCCTCACAGCAGACAGTTTACAAACATAGAGAAGAGCCTACTTAACGAAATGTGTAATTTGAATCACTACTACTGAGATGCACCACAAAAATTAGCTGCAGTCTCCCAGCAACGCGGCGCTGCCAACAGAAGCAGCTTTATTACGGTAAAAAGGAGAGCCAGATTCTGCCCTTTTGGAACAAGCTTGTATTCAGCAGTTCACCTCAGACCCAGCAGTTAACAAGCAAGTTAATAGTCAGCATTGCTGAGTAGGCTGATAACATAGTATTTATTCACTGCAATGTGCTGAAAGCGGTAACACGGAAGATCCTAACGCATACAATTAATTAATTAAAAGAAGCAATTCCTGAATGCAAAGAGAGAGAAAGGAAAGAAAAAAGTACTTTACAGAGATGTTACTTAAAGAGTGGTGAAGAGGCAAGCAAACTTTTTTGTAAATGGAGAAACATTCTCTGCAGTATAGTACCATCCTACTTCCAGAACAGTCGTGGTGAGTTATACCCACATTCCCTGGGGTCAAGGGAGGTTCTCCTCCCCCTCTGCTCTGCCCTGGTGACAACACATCTGAAGCACTGTGTCCAGTTCTGGGCTCCAGGGGACTAGGAAATACTAGAGAGAGTCCAACGAAGGCTATGAGGATGATTAAGGGACTGGAAAAATCTCTCTTAGGAGGAAAGGCTGAGAGACCTGGGGCTGTTCAGTCTGGAGAAGAGAAGACTGAGAGGGATCTTGTCAATGTTTACAAATATCTGAAGGATGGGTGTCAACTGCCACTCCAGATGTGGTCTCACTAGGGCTGAGTAGAGGGGGAGGAGAATCTCCCTCGACCTGCTGGACACACTCTTCTTTATGCACCCCAGGACAGTATTTGCCTTCTTGGCCACAAGGGCCCATTGCTGTCCCATGGATAACTTACCGTCCACCAGGACTCCAAGGTCCTTCTCCACAGAGCTGCTTTCCAGTAGGTCAGCCCCTAACCTGTACTGGTGCGTGGTGTTCCTCCCAAGGTGCAACACTCTACACTTGCCCTTGTTGAACTTCATTTGGTTCCCCTTTTTTGCCCAGCTCTCCAGATCTCACTGAGTGGCAGCACAGCCTTCCGGTGTACTAGATAGACACTCCTTCTGCAACTCTGCCAAATGGAATCTGGTAGATTACACACCAAACATCACAGTATTCAGATGAAAGTACAGAAGGCATTTATGCAATGCAAACTCATCAGCTGGGAATAAACTGAAGCAGTTATACTACATGCCTCAAATAAAGCCAAAAAGCCTCAAGCTTCTCTCCAAGACAGCCCAAAGCAGCACATTATAGAACTGAGTGGGTAAATACAGCAACCAGTCTTGCTGCTTCTCATTCCTGAAGAACACCAGGTGAACCTGAAGTGCAAAGTAGATGATTTCTTCTAAAAAGGCTTCCTTTGACCCCAACATATTAGAAGCCATGACATGAACTCCTGGAGTCCACAGAAAATGTACGCAGCATTCAACTCTTGTGAAGACAGAAAAGGCAGAAGTTTCTGCTGCTGTTACCAGTGAGGTGAGACAACAGGTATCTACGCCTTAGGAAAGTTCTCAAGACAGTAACATTTAACATGGTAGAGCCTATTTGCACAGCAGGATACTCAGGATGACAGCTGCCTCTTAACAATCTGATCTAGTACAGTTTTGGGGGGGGGGGGGGGGTGTCTACCACCGCTTTGAAAAAAGACCCAAAAAATTTGGTGTCGTCCCCGCACTCATTTATTCCCTTGCTGCTTATTTTTTTTACCTTCTGCCTTTTTCCCGTTGGCAC
>WTSP01014781.1:0-47494 GCA_025331215.1 Actenoides lindsayi | reverse complement strand
AAGAAAAGAAAAGAAAAGAAAAGAAAAGAAAAGAAAAGAAAAGAAAAGAAAAGAAAAGAAAAGAAAAGAAAGGAAAAGAAAAGAAAAGGAGAAAAAATGGCCAGAAGTAACATTTACGTCACAAGTCACATCTGCTCCTGTAATTACTTTCCTGTTGGCTGTTTTCGGCAGAGAAGGAAACCCGACAGAACTGGTATCCAACAATGGATTACAACTCACCTCCTTGAAATCTCCCAGTTTTTCTGAAGGGGGAAAAACCCATGGTGCACAGCTGATCCTCAGCGTGTTGCCATGAGGGCAACAGAAAAATCAAATGCTTGGCTTTGAGATGGTGTTTACAGATCACTCGCCAGGAAAGGAAAGCTTAGAAAATCTCCCCTGTGAACTTCCTACATACGTACATAGCCCCACACGACACAACAATGCCAAAGTCACCTGCCAGGCTGAGCTGCTGCAGGAGAGGAAAACTCATGCGAACCTAAATGGTGTCAGCTCATTGAGGCTTAATCTTCAAGCCACACGTAATCAAAAGACAAACAGTCCGGCAGCAATAGAAGCGATACCACATGTGTGTGGAACAATAGCACGGCAGCCAGGACAAGCTATTTAAGTGTGGGTCACTTAGAAAAGCGCAGAAAACCTGGCAGACTGCAGAAAGAGAGAGAATCAAAATTCAGTGTAGCGCAAATCATTTCCAAAGAAAACACGCAATGTGCACAAACTGTCTGCTAGATGAGAAAGGGTGGGTTTTCTGCAAGAGTGAAAACAGGGGATGATGCAAAGGTCCTTTGTACTATAGGCTTTAGCTTGGATCAGCTAATAGATAACTTCCTTTGCCTTCTCCAGAGCAGAAGAAACAAGAGGCCCTATCTGTTCACTGCCTCACCAGAGTCAGGATTTTCTTTGTTTAGATTAGAGACCATGATAGGCAAACCCTGAAGCATTTCAGCACTAAGGTGGAGAAAATCCTTATTCCATCACTGCTGTTCCATATACTGATGGTGGTATCGTCTTTCCAGCCTGGATGCCCTCCTGATGCTGCAGAAGCATGTTTGGACACCAGTAACTCCCTGGAGATGTCCTGAGCAGAGCTGAGCTCTCTCTGGGCTTGCACAGTCCCTTGCCTCACTGCTGCTGCAGCAGTGATGTACCTCTGCATACAGGAAAAAGGTTTGTTTTCATTCCTTGCACAGTAGGCACCACTCAAGTTTTACATTTTTGATTTTTTTTTTTATGGTATTTGGTCCCAAAGCTGGTGGGCACCCACAGCCCTTGCCAGCTCAGCCTGCCAGGAGGCGGCTTTGGCTGCATCCCCATGTCAGCTGTTGGGAGAGAGCAGCAGTGACTTTCCCAAGCAGATGGAAAAATGATCTGCCAGGAGCACTGGATTCAGACGTTCAGTGTGACTTTTAGCACTAAGTCTCTGGGGACTGATTTCTGTCCTATGCCTGTCAAGCCCAGAGCACCACTCTCATTTCATTAATCTTCATTTTCTTCTTTTTCTTAAAAAAAAATCTAAAAATTAATCCAAAACTATTGTTTTATAATAAATCAGACGTCATAAGGGGAGAACGCCTGCTGTTCCCCAAGCCAAACACATTCCTGTATTTCCTGGCCAAAGATTGTGACCATCAGGACAAGCAGTACGTTTCAGTTTTGCTTGGGCCTGAAGTCAGTGGTCGGTGAGAGGGTCTCCATCTGGAGTCATTTTATAGCACTGGAACTGTTCTCCTACAGCAGCAGCCATTGCCTGCTAATATAAAAATACTTGGGAGAAAAAGCAATACATTTTATTAGGCTGGTAGGAGCTAAAAAAAAGCCCTATTCAAGACTTCCATTAACTTTTATTAATATCTCCAAAGAGATTTATTTTTTATAACAACATTGAAGCAGAGGAATAAAACACAAGTTTCTTGACACTTGCAACTATGATTTCTCACCAGTGGCAATTCCAGAGTGTCTGTGGCCAAGCCCTGCTCACTTTATTCACATGAAGAGCACCCCTGAAAGCCAGAGCCTGGCTGCGAGAGGAGGGTGGCCTCTTGGCTGGCATTCAGGGGACCTGTGCTCATATTTTGGTGCTGCCACAGACTCCCTGTCTGACTCTCTCTGTATAACTGCTTTGTCCCAGAGATGTTCAGATCTGCTCCTGGAGTGCCATCAAGTGCTGAAGTAACTCATCCCACTTCAGATCCTAGCCTGTGATTATCAGAGATCATCTTTTGCCTGAAAGCTTAGTATTTCTACCCAATTAATACAATGTGCCCTCTCGACTTTGCTAAATCTCAGCATTCATGCTGCCCATTCAAATGCCAGCCCTTTTCAAATCCCAATGCATTGCTGGCCTTTGCTATCTCCTGCAGGCGGGAGCTCCTCAGCCTGGACACACGTCATATAAAAATACTTCCTCTGCCACCTTCTAATTTCATTGAATAACTCTTTGTTTCAGTGTTATATGACACAGTCCCGCCAACCTAATTTTGCTAGACTATTATTTTTCTTCTCCCTCTTAAAACCTAAGGCAACATTACAGGGGGAAAAGGAGGAAAAAAACCCCCAAAAAGCTCCCCAGGAAATTGTTCTAATAAAAAAAAGATTATACTTCATGGTGTGGCCTTGCTGCTCTCTACAGCTGTTGCAAACAAAACTAGTGCAGCGTTGAGCTGTCAGGACCAAGGCACCACGTATCAGATGCTCACGTGTGGTCCAGGCAGCCCAAATTTTCCAGCATGGGGAGTGCAGGCACCGAGAAGCAGAGAGACAGAGGCAC
Source organism: Actenoides lindsayi (assembly GCA_025331215.1). Taxonomy (NCBI): domain Eukaryota; kingdom Metazoa; phylum Chordata; class Aves; order Coraciiformes; family Alcedinidae; genus Actenoides; species Actenoides lindsayi. The sequence goes on along the minus strand of WTSP01014781.1, from coordinate 44,724 downwards.
CGGCTGAGGCTGCGTGCATGGGCACTGTCATTCCCAGCACTGCCGGCATCAGGGCTGGGAATTTACTTGTTCGGAACTGAGGCTGCAATAGGCAAACCCAGAGGCATTTCAGCACTATAGCTCCCGCCTGGCCACTGCTGCCAGAGAGGAAGGTCCCTCCGCTGCCCAAGCACGTCCAGATGCTCGCGAGCCGCGCTCTCACCAACCCAATAGGAAACACAACAAAAATATCCCTCTGATGAGTAAAAGCCCCTTGGCTGGGAGCGCTTTTCTAACGAGATTTCCACCACCAGCTGGGAAGCAGCTGCCTGGCCGGGGTGTTTGCAAGGCTGCTGCTGTGGCAGGAGGCTCCTGCCCTGTGCAGCTCTGGGGATGTGCTTTATGCTGCAGCCGCTGCACGACGTGAAGCAGAATAGCCGCCGGCCCCCTCCCCAGACGCAGCTCCATCCCACAGCATTTATTTTTCCAATTGCATTTTGAAAGCACGGATGATTTCTCTGCCCAGTGACTCTGCAGCTCCTTTTGGGAGTCACACAGAAGCTGGGTGAGATGGCCCAGAACATGCAGGGGCACTGGAACCAGACTCAATATTGGGGCAAGCAAGGCAATCCCACTAGTCCCTGCTGGGCTTTTACAGTCCAAGGGGATGAATGAACAGTACCTGCTCAGTGTTGTCTGCAGACACTTGTCCCTGGTCACCCAGCACACCATCCACCTTGTGGCCACCAATCATAGAGTTTCATGTGGCCATGAAATACTAAAATGCTTGAAGTATCAGCTATACCTCTCAGCAGTAAGCCAAGGGACAGCACTAATATTTTTTTAAATAGCCCTGAGGTAAACAGGGCTGCTCACTTCTTGTTTCAGGCTGGCTGCCGACTCAGACTTAGGACAACACAATGATTTATACTCGGATCATCATGTTCTTCCCCACCACAAAAGCCTGGTTGCCTTTCATCTTCTGCCTTCCTTTAAACAAGTGGAACAATAAAAGCTCAAATTCTGCAGTGCAGCTTCTGCAGACATTTCACAAGTGACCCTTTCCAGCAATTCAAGCAGCTGCATCTTCCCATGATCCAGAGGCTCTCAAATAACTGAGTAAGAAGACCTTTTACCACGAGGGCTTGGTATTTCCTGAGGAACAGCTCAGGCCTTCACAGTTCTGGTGTTGACCTTGGAGTAGCAACCACCACTAGGTCTTGGAACCAGGTCTAGGTCCGTGGACTACCTACCGGAGTAATGCAATACTCACAGTCCTTCTGCCTTCTTCACCCAGCAAGTCAGCAAATGACTCTTGTGGAGGGAGGCTGGGGGACAGGCAGAAGCAGAAGTTCCTTGCCCATCCCTGACTGGAATAGAATCACAGAATGGTAGGGGTTGGAATGGACCTGTGGAGATCATCTAGTCCAAACCCTTGCTAAAGCAGGATCATCTAAATCAGATTGCACAGGAACATGTCTGGGTGGGTTTTGAAAATCTCCAGAGGAGATTCCACAATCTCTCTGGGCAGCCATCACCCTCACAGTAAAGAAGTTTTTCCTTATGTTTAGGTGGAACTTTCTGTCTTCCAGTGTGTGCTCATTGCCCCTTGTTGTATCACTGGGCATTACTGAAAAGGGTCTGGCCCCATCCCCTTGACACCTGCTGAAGATATTTAGAAGTATTGATATGATGACGTCTCAGCTTTCTCTTCTCCAGGCTGAACAGCCCCAGGTCTTTCCTTATGAGATGTTCCAGTCCCCTAATCATCTTTGTAGCCCTCCACTGGACTCTCTCCAGTAGTTCCTTGTCTCTCGTGAGCCCAGAACTGGACACAGTACTCCAGATGTGGCCTCAACGGAGAAGAGTAGTGCTGGTGAGAGTCTCCCTTGACCTGCTGGCCACGTTTTTCTCAATGCACCCCAGGACACCATTGGCCTTCTTGGCCACAAGAGCACACTGCTGTCTCATGGTTAACTTGCTATCCACCAGGACTCCAAGGTCCTTCACAGAGCTGCTTTCCAGCAGGTCAACCCCTAACATGTACTGGTGCATGAGGTTATTCCTCCCAAGGTGCAGAAGCCTACACTTGCCCTTCTTGAACTTCATCAGGTTCATCTTTGCCCAACTTTCCAGCCTGCCCAGGTCTTACAACACAGCCTTCTGGTGTGTCACCCACTCCGCTGAGTTTTGTATCATCAGCAAAGAAGGAGCAGGACTGGCCCTTCAGGGCTCAACCCAGACGCTACAGCTCACCCTTCCCTCCCTGGAATAAGAAGGGTCCAGTCTTGGCCCCTCATCCAGGTTGACACCATTTATACTTTCCAAAGGTCCTAAGCAGGCTTGAAGGACTTCCGAGCATGCAAAGAATGCAGTGAGCAAGCACAGTGCAAACAGCCTGTTCAGGTTCTTGTAGGGGAAAAATAGGAGGAAAAAAAACTTAGAGTTGTCTCAGGACATTGTCCCTTAAAGCAGAGACAAAGCTCCCTTTACTGGAATAGCAGGCATGTGTCTTTTCTGGGGAAAGAGAATCTGCCTCCCCACTCTGTTTCCAGAAACCCAGGTCCCAGAGGGCAGGACGTGCCTCGCACGAGAATAGCACACATTCTGCTTGGCACAGCGCATTGGGACTGTTCTCCACTGCAGTGAGGCATCACAGAATAACAGAATGTTAGGGATCAGAAGGGACCTCAAAAGATCATCTAGTCTAATTCCCCTGCTGGAGCAGGGTCACCTAGAGCAGGTCACACAGGAGAAAACAACTCAAGGCAGCTCCGTTTTAAACTCAGGAAGGCAGGATGATTTTTTCAACTGGTTGTTACATGTCTCCGCAGTTCCCCCTCCCAAAAGCTCCAGGTACCATCAGCAATTTGTCTAACTCCAGAGGAATATCAGAGTCCAGGTACAACGAATGAATCCCTCTGTCTCTCCGATCAAGTGAAAGTCTATCTGGGGCTGTGGGGGGTACCATGTACCCCTAGGCCAGGGCAGGCAGGCCAGGGAAGCAGGCAGCAGGCTCAGCCGAGAGCAGGCCTCTCCGCCTGTCCGCTGTATCCGACTGCCCTCTACCCGGCAGCGCCGGACGTACAGTGGGAGGCTCTCTGCTCGACCCAAGCCCACCCCTTGCAAAGCAGTGCCATCGGTTATCAAAAATAAGAAGAAATGTGTCCAGCCCTTAGGACATACCCTCTTTAGTTTCTCAAGACTCATGCCACAATGCCCCGAGTAAGGAAAATGTGCCATTGCAAATGTTTATAACATCTGATTTAATGTTACGCAGCTTCTCCCAGCCATAAACCAGAACAAATACTCCCAAGATTTATTACATCCTTCCCTCCAGGGCCTTAAGCAATTGTACTTGATTAATTCAGCAGTTAAAGAGCACCAAGCAGAAGCATGACAATTTTGAATCCAGGCTTCCTAAGACACATATTGTTTTCTACAAGGATTTAAGTCTAAAACCAGAAAGATGAGTCTCTAAATATGCTCTTACCCATTTGTGTGAGATAACAACATGAACTGGATGTTTTCTTCTTGCAGAGAGATGCTGAGCTAAGTTTCTCCTTGCTTCCTGACTTTAAGAATTCCTCATCACTTTTTGTAGCATTAAGTAACTGCAGAGGAGGAACTTTAGCCTGTTCCTCAGCTTACATTCTTAACAGGACAAGTATTCCCAACCTTGCCTTACTGCAGTGTGGTTTTAAGTGATAGAAACATTCCTTTAGTACCACTCTTAATGGGAGTGAGAATTTCTGGTGCATTTCTCCTGTAAACATCTCTGCGGTCAGCTCAACATCTCGTGCAAGCAGAGTGAAGAAACTTCCCTTTGACACAACCCCCCACAGAAATAACCAGGTTTGCCTCAATTCTGCTTCCTTGCAGATTGATGGAAGAGTTCTGAAAGTTCATTATTTTCTTTCTCTGCGAGAGTTCTGTACAGCAAAGTCTCCACAAGGAGATACTCAGTTGTGTTGGTAGCACACTGGTGTCAGAGATAGGTACAGCAACAGGTACTTGCTCTTCAGAAAGGCATTGGAAAAACAGAGACCAAGAGTTTCTTACACTTTTCCTCAGGACCTGTCAGAGCAGGTCTAGCCACATGGCAAGAGCTCTCCTAGTGCTAGCCAGAAAACACAAATGGGAACTGGAAGAAAGCAGGTAGCCTTTCTGTTTCATAGCTTCTTCCAGGGTCCCGTTTTGCCCCCTGAGAGACCTGTGTGCTCAAGGAAGGGTGCAAGCCAAGGAAGAAAGCAAACCTGCCTTTTGCGTGTAGTAAATTAATTTATGGAAGTAGAACCAGAAAGGAGCACTTGTGGTACTAGCTCTGAAGTGCTAGAGTAATTGAAAATGGTGAGCCTACTTCACATCATGATTGCAGTGAGCAGGGGGTACTGAACAGGGTGTACTTTAGTTAACAGAATTTATTGCAAATTAAACTGTTTACTGTAGAAGGCAATTTACAAGTATTGCCATGCTCACAAGGTTTTTCAAATGTTGATTTTCCAAGTATTAAAAAACCATCAAATCAATATTAATTGAATGCTCCCTATGCCCTTCCGGATCCTCAAAGACATTTACACATCTTCAAGTAATCAAGAAAAACGACCTAGATTGTTTGTGTCTGATGGGTCATTACTGTCCTACAATACCCACTGGAAAATGCATGTTAACAGCAGTTTGGCAATAATGTATTTGAAGCTACACAAAAAAAACAAATGTGGAGTGTATAGACTAGAGCTTCAATTGATTTGAAATATGGTCTAGCATTTGTCTTGGCTGCATTAACAAGGTCTGTTTTACCAATACATTTGTATTTATGATGACTAAGGGCAGATTATAGTTGTTAAAATTTGTCCTCCTGACATGAAAACACTACTTTGTCATTAATACATTTTGTAGCATAAACTATGATGTCAGGTCAATGTAAAGGGTAAAAACTTTCCTAAAGTATGCACACATCATTTTTTTTAAAGCTATTGAGCCTAATGGAATAACAAAGGTCATAATAACAAACCATTACAGCTTTGGTCTTGGCAACTATGTCCACAGAAGAATCCTCCAAGAAACAATCATCATTTCTCCAATGTTATGGCATTAGGACGACAGGAATGGTTCACAAATGAGTCATGTGAGCCCAGAAACGCAGTAGCTATGTGAAAGCTGAGCAATCAATTATTCATTTGTTTACCAAGAGCTTTCTCAGCTGACATTAACCAGAACTTCTTAAAAAGAAGAACTTTACAGCTGTCCTTGGCTGTCCCATGAGACTGTGCTCAGAGGCTGGAAAGATTGCTTAATTTCTCTGTAAGTAATCTGGTATTTTTATTGAAATAAGCACCAACATATGAACTAATTAACTGAGTTCAACCTGAGACCCAGCAGGTGTCAAAATACCAAAGACCCAGGGCTGGGGTGATGATAAGATGGGAGACCAGGGCAGGGAAAAGAGCTCTTGCTCAAAATGCAGTACATGAAATCCCAAGTAAGTTTTCCTGTACATAGTGTATTGAGGATACATATACACATTTTGGTTGCATTAACACATGTAATTAATCTGCTCTGATTAAATTACATTCTTCTCATTTTGCAGTGATTGTTTACCCTAGACCCTAACAAAGCTGTTACACTGAAATATTTTTCAACCGCAGATGAGTAAGATTTAAAGAGGTTTAAATATCACACCTTCAGCTCTCTTTAATCTATAGTCTTTTTGCCTTTTTTGGTTTGAAAGACCCATCCAAACCAGGGAAAACTGCCATGCAAAAAGAAGTGAGGAAAATCTGGACATAAACACAGTGCAGTCAAGTGCAAAACAAGCACATAAAAAGATCTGATCTGTGTGGGGCTAAACATTTTTTTTCAGGTTTCCTCTACATGTTAAATCTGACGGGGAACACTAAAGCTTTGGATAAATGCAGACAGCAGAAAGACATTTATACATGGGACTCCACAGAATTACATCTCAGCTCCATTGATATTTAAGAAAAGGGGGGGGAAAGGGAAAAAGAAAAAAAAGAAAAAAGGACCTGAAATCACTAAATCTTTCATGCTGATATTCCCATTCTGTTCAGGCTAGATTCTCAAGATGCTCAAGATCTGTGATACCAAAATGAGTGATTATGGAATTTGAGATTTATTTTTTTTTCAAAATTGCTAGCACAGCAAAGACCCTACCTTAACCTTTTGATATTTATCCTGATCAATGACCCTCAGTTTAATTTTGTTTTATTTTTCAGACTGAATGCAAAAAATGAGTGCATACATCAGGAAACACTTCACCCTTTACAGTGACCTGCATCTAATTCTAGAATAAGGGCAGTAAAAACTACACTGTTTTAGGAGCATACCTTACAGTTGGACTCCATGATCTCAAAGGTCTTTTACAACCTAAATGATGCTATGATTCTTTAAAAAGCCTGTTATTTTTCTAGGGTTTGTAGCAATAATTCAGTTTCTGGCAAGAAGAGAGCACAACAGGACTTGAGAGGTAGTGTGGCACTGCTGTGAAATCCACTCATTTAAAAAAAAAACAAAACAAACAAACAAACAAAATATCTCACTTTTGGTATGCTCTTTAGCACTGCTAAAGAGACTTTACCTACTGATCCTACACATGTTTCACATGTTTCTTGGACCCCCTGTCCCTTCTTAACTGTTTATAAAAACAACTGAATAAAACCAGCAAACCCTAGAATATACTGGAAGAGCAGCTGGACTTTGCTAGAGTGCCTCACTAGCCAGGGAAAGGCTTGGAGGAGACCCAGGAGTTCTACTTTTACTTCTTCCCCTGATTACACCTAATGATACTGACACTTCAGACTGTTTATCACTAAGAACAGCTCCATCCTCCTACTTTATGAGGAAAGCAAGTATTAATCCACCCATGTCAGAGATAAAATACAGGAGTCTCAGAAAGGCTGTGTGGGGTCAATTCAGGCAGAGCTAGGAACAGAATCCCTGTGTAAACAAAAGTCTCATCTGTTTCACTCCACTACTCTCCTCTAAATGATTATGCCAATCCTGTGAGCTATAGGCTGTGTGTAGGTAAAATCCCACCTGTCTACTTTCACTAACAGACAAATGAAGAGATAACCATTAACAAAACAAAAAGCAAACCAGAGTATCGACACTTCTGCATTAGCCACTGCAAAGAGGAAATTCAGGAGAACAGGGAAATCCTGATTCCCATCATGCAGCTACAGCCAAAAAATAGATGGATAAAATGCGCATCACCACTCTTCCAATATATTTATCTTTATCACCACAAGCTACTTCTCAAGATAGTTAACCATCTAATAAAAAAGTCTGTGTAGAAGGAATCTAGTCCATGTTGCTTTTCATAGACATACCTGTAAAAGCAATCACCTCTTCTTTCATGTGTGTGACTGTCACCTGAAAATTAGGGTTTGTTTTTGTGTGTTTGGTTTGGTTTGGTTTGTGACTGCATAGGTGATTTTAGGGATGGAAGTGTACAAAACATATACAACATAAAGACCAGGAGCTGTCATGTATATCTAGACTCCTTTTAAAAAATAAACATAATCAAACTTGTTTTCATTTCAGTTTATTTGAGCTCTTAAATGTAAAATGCACCATAAATATACACATCTGTTGAAAACACTGTTGCTTTGCACAAGGTCTGAGCTGCTTATTCAACAAAAGAATGAAGCAGTTCTGAGCAAAAAGTGAGAGCTATCACTCAAAAAGGTTGAACCTTCCCAAGATCACCTATCCTCAAAAGAGTCTCCACCTTCTGAACACCTGATTTACAGTCCTACATGCAACAGATAGTATACCATTTTATGCAGTTAGTTGGAAAATTGATCCCATATATTAATTCATTTTCAAAGGTAATGAGTGGACAATATTATTTCTATACATTTCCAGTAAGTTAATGGAAACAAATGCAGCTACACTAATGCATTAAACACTAGTGTGAAGGTACAGTTGCTGCCTTCACCTTCTCTACCCAAAACCACTAACTTGAAGTAATGTAAACGAAATCCCCGTCTTCTGATTTCTTTCACCTTCCCATATCCATTTTTGTCACAGATGATTAAACTTTCCCTGGTACTCTGACTGCTCTTTTCCAGCAGCCCAGTTCAAGAGAGGGTTGACTACAGGTGACACATCAGTGGTGCAGAGGTAGACATCTGCTGCCCCAACATACTCTTCATTTGGAAGCTAACCATGATGTGTACTGATTCCTGACTCTGCAAGATCCTAAATCTGTGGCCTCAGCACAAAGCTTCATTCTGAATTTCCTTTTCAGAACAGTTTCCAGCCCTTTTTTGCTAAAAGCCAATCCTATGATCACTGTAGTAGCACCACTAGATTTCAAACACTGACACAGCATTGCTTGTACAGCTATCCTGTTGCTAAATGGCGCTGCCTCTCCCCTCCCCTCTCCTGCACACAGTCACCCTCACAGTCAGAGCTGTCTTCGTTGCAGTAGGATTTTACAAGCAGGCAGCAATGGGCAGGCTGCAGGAAGCTGCATCTCCTCTCGGCACTTGCACAGAGGCACGGCAAGCTCGTCACTTACCAGGTCCTGGCTGAGGATCTGCTCAGCACTGCTAAGAGGGCAGCAGAGCCCAGCACTGCAGCACTTGCTCTCTGTCACCTTAAAACTTGCTGGAGTATCTGTGCCTTTGGGAAAAGAAGGTGATAAAAAGGTCTTGTTGAAAGCAGTGGGAGCCTGAGTGGGTATTATCTATCACAAGGCACGTAGTGCATGGGTGTTATTAGGAAAGAGATCAAGGGCAAGGAACAACCACATGAGCACCGTTGAGCAAAGATGAAGTAAAACTACAAGGAAAGATGAGCACAGGGAGAGCAGACAGGTGGTGAGGAAAGCACATGAATGAAGACTACTGCAATACAGATAACGATGCTCATGTCCAAGTGACTTGTCACAGCCATTTTACAGCATTGCTTCTGCTTGAGAATAATTTTTCAGGCCATTGTCCAAGTTATAACTACCCTGAAAAGAAAGCAAAGCCATCCCATCCCCCTCATCTAACCTGTGTTCTATTTACTTTGGTCTGCTAGAAGCACAGTACACAAGAACTGCCTTCCTGTCGTATTCCTCCTGCTTTATTATTCTGCCAACCAGATAAAACATATGGTCTAAAACATAATTCATATTCATTTCAGGACTGTTGTTTTATCAGAAGGAGTAAGCTTATGCTGTAAAGAAAATCTGAAGATTGAATACTGATATATCACCTGGTGACATGAGAGGAAAGAATGAAGTTTGGTGAGTAATAAGATCTGTAGACGAATAATATTTTTCCAGAGGTCTAGGTGATGTAAAACCCAAATCAGAAGGGAATATGGTAGTTATTTTAGAAATATGGGTTTGGAAAAAAAATAAATAAAATTTTTCAGATACCTGAAACTATATTCTTTTGCTTGGTTTGTAAGTAGAAGCCTGGATTCCTCTTACCAAACTCCACGTTTGTGTCTTCCTAGAGATTTGTACAAGATTTCTTAATAGTTAGGGGAAAGACAGAGGCATCTCCTGAGGATGATTTGGCCCTGCTAACTCCAGACTCCTCTGCTGGACCCTGCATCTAGGTGGGAATTTTTCTGGGCTGAAATGCATCTCCAAGCAGCTGATACTTTAAGAAAGACGCTCACTGGAAGTGAAACCAGTCCACTGAGATGATTCAGAGAAGGATCATGTAAGTTGTGCCTCAAGTACCAATAAAAGTTAAACTGACCACCAGAAAAGCAGAAACACTGTTTCTAAAGCAGATTTTAGCTGGCACTTTTCCCAGCAACAAAAAATGTTAAAATGTTTCTGTATAAAGTGTTTGCAATACCTGTTTGTAGATACACAAAGCTCTGCTTTCTCTCCCAACTCATCATTAGGAATCTCTCACTTGGTACCAAAGAGCTGGGTGCTTTCTGGATTTGCAAGGAACAGATAAGAGTATCTGGGAGAATTTGTAAGGCTACAGGTTGCCTTGTATGAGTGGCCTTTTTCACCAGTTTTATTATACATTTTTCTTAGGATTCAGTGAATGAATTGAAATGCTCTAAAATAAGAGAGGCGCATAAAATCTTAAATGCTTAAAGGCCTGATCCTCCTTCTATTGAAAACAATGGCAAAACTTTCATCAATAAACAGAGCAGGCAATTCAACAGTAAAACAGCTGGTGGTGTGTTTGTGGACACACCACAAGGAGCACATGGGAGAGGGAGATCTCTCCCAAGATCCCAGCCAAAAGAGCTGCATGTCCAATAATACAAAAACATCCAAAGGGAGCAAAGCAAGCTCCCTGAAACATTCAGCCAAGGGTGATCTGACTCCAGTAACAGCAACAGGGCCCTGCCAGGTGAGCAATAGCCACTCCGTTCAAATGTGGTTTTAAAGTGTATTTACATTTTATCAGTGATTTAAGATCTTAAATTTTGTATTTATTTAAAAAGCAGCAGCACTGTCAAACAGCTGACAATAAAACGCAGCTTTGCTTCTTGAACATCTGGAAAAGGATAGGGGTAGGAGAATAGCTGGCTGACAACCGTAGAACTAGAACAGATTTAGAACCCAGTATTACCAAATGCAAAGCCTCTCCAAGCAAGAATGAAGGATCCTCAGCTGGATCTGTCTTCCAGGATGCAGCAAAGGACATCAGTCCCTAAAATTAACAACTCCCTTTTCTGGAAACATATCTTTGTTATATTTATGGGAGCCTAAAGTTCATGCATAGTCTTAAGTCTTAAGGCTAGAGAGCTCATGCTGAATTCTTTTATCAGGAAGAAGTTTATGAATTTTGTATGGTGGTCAAAAATGGGCAGAGTTCACTTTATTTGTATTGAAGTCCCTTATAGACACAGTTCTCGTTTATCCATGAAAACATCCTAGCGAGTAGGTGCACAGCAACAGACCATATCAGGACTTCTTTGATAGGGACTTCAGCCAGAACAGGTCTTGCAGCAACAGTGTTACATTTCCAGTGGTGCATTTTGTATATAAACTACACAGTAACGAAAACAGGGATGCTCCTGCAAGGAAAGTTTATCAAGCTAAACAGCTCACAGAAAACAAGACAGAGCTCTGAAGAAGCATCAGCACAAATCCCTGTAGCACTGTTAAAAAAAAAACCAAACAACCCAAAAACATCTTTAAGAAAAGAGAAGGGGAAAGATTATCTGTAGCACACTGAGATCTTAAGTCAAATCCTACTCACCTTATTCACGTGACATGATTCCTCAGTTTCAGGTCTCACTCTTGGAGATGCTGGATATATGGCTTCTTAGGGCTTACAAACCCTGAACTTTAACAGTTCAAAGAAGATAACTAAAAATGCCAGTGATTTAAGCTGTGTGTATTCAAACGAAGAGCTACTGAAATGTGGAACATGTCAGGAACCACAAAAAAGATCACAAACAAGGAATGAGTCACTCTAAAAGCAATTTCCAGTGGAAACTGAGGGTGAAAATGTACCATATTGCACTTGGAATTTCGACAAGTGTAACTGAAAACTGAAATGAAACCGTGCAGGTTTGTTATATTCTCTGGATATGTGAGGCTAATTCAGCTTTTTCTTGTGTCCACAGATGACATATGCCCTAGGTTGGTTTGTTTGGTTTGTTTTTCCCAGAAGGTGCAATGAGATTTCAGTAACAATCTAAATCACTTTCAGTCTGCCTGTCCTTTACACAGTTTTCCATCCAAAGTTATTTATTCTGGCATAAGTAGGAATTAGCATTTGTTTTTCATGACTTAAAATACCAGATCTATAACATCAGTGGCTGAACCCATCAGCCACAATGTTTTAAACACCTTTCCAGGCTCTGCCCATTATGCTATACCTATGCATATTTTTTATTTACAAGCCCAAAAGAGCACTTCTATTTGGAAGAGTGCATCAGCACAGGCTAACATGTTTTCATAAGCGGGGAAGAGGGAGGTCTTAACATGTCTGTGCTGTCAGCACCCTTGGGAGAGGACATCACTACTGTAGGTTCTATACTTACACATGTAGAAAGACTTTACTGACTAAGTATCAATGCAACAAAATCCAAACAAAACCAGAACAAGGGGGTGAAAAGGACTGTGATAAATCATCCTATTTAATCCCTGCCCCAAGGCAGGATCAGTTACTATCTTACTTTTGGGTAAGGTTTGTCCTACTTGTCCTTAAAAATCTCCAACAGCAAAGCCTCTCCTGATGCCTGCACAACTCAGTCCAGCATCTGCCCCTCTTTGCCACTCAGAAAGGTTTTCCCAGTGCCTAACCTGGACAAGCGCTTGCTGTTCAGTTACCCAAAAACTGAGGGTCTGCCACACATACAGGTGTCCCTAAATACTATCTGTTTATGAGGGCAGATTTCATGGAATATGGGACGTCTTGCAGAGAAACCACTCCTGTTACTGGTCCAGCAGGCACCACTGAATGCTGAATGAGCCTTTTACTCTCCTCCTTGAAGGAATGGAATGCAGTTTTGCTGCCACTGCAGCTCTGGACCAACCTGTGGACTACCAGTGATGGTAACACACCATTATTGGCCTTTGCTTCAGAAAAGGAGACAACTAGAGCCTATACCTCAAGGGAAGAGGAGACAAAGTTGTCTTTACCCCACAAAGCCAAGCCCAGGACAAAAATACCCCCTGTAGCACCACCCCCAGCTCCTCATAGCACAGGTCAGCTCCAAGCAGAGATAGTCCTCAGCGGGATTCAAATGCTACTTCCATTCTGGATTCAAGCTAGAAAAGCCCTGGGTGCCAGCCTTCATCCACTGCTGCCTTGGATGTTCCTTGGCCTGCACCACCACAGGGCTTCCAGACCCAGGTTTCATGCAGTCTGCAGCATGCCGGAGGCTCCTGGCTGCTGCAGGCTCACTGTGTGTGCCCTGCACAGCACAGGCAGCCTCCTGCCTGTCTTTGAGAAACCCCTGGCAGCCCTCCAGGAGCCACCGCTTTCTGACTGTGAAATGCTGGCAGGAGCCGACTGGCATCATCTGAGCATTTCACCTCTCACATTTCACTCTGCTCCTCTCCGAGAAATCGAGGACAATTATGCATTCCCCTTGGGGTTTGTAAGAAGCCCGAAGCCTACCGGGCGCTGAATTAACACACCCCAGGTGCTACAAGCCCTTCATGGGGCGGCCACAGGAGTATTTCACAAGTGACTCCTGGCTCTAATTCAGGAGTGGTTTCCTGCTCCACCAGTTTGCTGCATAAACAAAACTCAACAATATTTTCAGAAGCTTGTTACCACCAAGATAAAAACCAAGAGAGGCTGAAAACTCTCAGTGCCCTCCACCACCCACAGATGCCACCTCCATTGCTCACAGCTGGCGAGGCACTGCCAGGCAGCAATCCCACCTGCAAAGCAAGCTGGTGCTTCGCGATAAACTGCAACATACTGGTGCTCAGAGGAGGGATTTCCCCAGGCCTCTTCCAAAATTTAGTAAAAGTGCACCTGAGAGGGGTTTTTTTTTAGAACACATGAAGAGTGCTTTTTTTCCATTTATTCTGATCCATCAAATGGATGTTAAAAGGATGATGTTAAAAACACTTAACTTTTGGGCAAAAGGAAGAGTTATGAGAAGGAAAATCCATTTCAAGAAGCTGTGTTCTTCAGAACAGAAGCCCCCTCTGCCCCTCTTGCCAGTACTGTATGCCCCAGGAATGTTGTTAACACAGCACTTTCACTCAGGGTGTGCTGTCCAGTCATTCAATGTATTAAAACTTCACAGGTAGCTTCTTTGTTATTTCAACTTTTCACATGTCATTTTAGCAATCATAGGTTATCACGGATAAATCCTGCCCTGGCTTTAGAAAAATCTCCTGGAAAGAACTGCTTTGTTGAATGAAGTATCATTCTATGATGTCACTTATGCCTGCCTTGAAAACTGCTTCCAGATATTTCCTTCCTACGTGATTTTATCCCACTCATTTAGTCTCTGTTGCAGAATTTGCAAGACCATCTTCAAGCAGAGAGGCAGCTTGCAGGATTTTGCCTAATGTAGTTATTCCTTCCCAGGGATCAATAGAATAAACAGCGTTCTCAGGAAGCTGATCTGCGTGAAACCTTCATGTATTTATTGCCACCGTTGTACTCCTGCCTGGCTTAGGCTTGTCCCACACAATTGATGGAAGATTCCCTAAAGCACAAGCTGCCGTTCAGCCATGCCACCAGCAGGGACTGGTTCCAGTCACAGATACTACAAACAAAAATAATCCTGCACAAAACTCCACTTGGGATAGGTTTGAAGAGAGAATCTCCGTCAGTTATTTATTTCTTGGCACTGCTGATTGCCAAGCATTTCATTTCAATACGGGATGAAGATTTAAAGCAGAGAAGCAGAACTCCTGACACCAATGGGATTAGACATAAATACATTCACTCTAACCCAGTAAGCCTGGGTTGTCCTATAGCCCAAATTGATTTTCCACCTTTCTTTCTCAATATATCAACTTCAAGAAGTAGATATTTGGCATGCACCTACAGAAAAGCCAGGCAAATGAAAAGCTTCTGTGACAGTTCAGGCACAATCAGCATGTAGGGGAGCGTATCACACTGGAAAACCCTGCATGTCCCAGCACTGTGCACCCTAGAGATCACTCAAAAAAGACAGTTAGCAAAAGATTTACTGAAGTTTCAAAACCAGGATAAGCAACACCATTCTCCAGAGAAGGCCAGAAGACAGACTCCAGCAGAGCACACCTCCCAGACACAGCAAAAGCTAAAGCAGGCTACACGCTGCAGCTGGTCACTAATACACACAACGCTGTCTTCCAGTGCCACTGGATACCTCAGGGGGACACCACCTGATGTCATCCAACATACAAAGGCTTCTTATACAAGGCTGCATAGATGTCCATGTGTTGGAGCTGCCACTCGGATCCACGGCACGGGGAGGCTGCAGGGTCAGTTCCCTGCGTCTGTGCATAGTACCCCACAGATGCTGCTGGGATAACTGGAGGAAACCCCAGCTCACCTCAGCACCACAGACACCCTCGAAGGTGCATACATATGCCTGCGATGAAGATGGGTGCACCCCACCAGGCACTGGGGGCTGGCTTTTTCAGGATGAGGCTGTATTTATGACCATACGCTCATCTCTCTAGGAACCTGCCAGGCACACTTGGGTAAAACATGGAAACCCTCAAGCAATGGCAAGGGTCCCATGTTCTCTACAGAACTTGCTTTTATCCAGCAGAAACACATTGTCCCCTGGGCCTCGGCAAACAAAAATCCCAAACTATTTACCATTCTAATGAATACTGACAGTTCTTCTCCCTTTTTTTTTCCTGACCTCACTAAACACTAAGGTGAGCAGAGAGTTCCAACACCATCCCACTGCCCACTTCCCATCCAGCTGCACTACACCCTGAAAAGCTACACAAGCAACTGGACTAAGAGCCACTGTAGGTCTAGGAAAGATATTCTACCTGCAGAAAAGGTGACCAAGTACTCAAATACACTAAGGGAGGCAACATCTGTATGATGGAGAAGGACTTAGAAGCAGCAGGGAGCACTGAGGCTGGACATTAAGAGAAAGCTTCCTTTAAGGTCCCTTACACCAGTTCATTTCCCAGTCACTAAAGATGGAGAAAGAAAGGAGAAAGACAATTAAGACAAGAAAAATAAAGGAAAAAACAAAGCCAAACCAACAAGTTTTAAAGGTTCAAAAGCTAATTATCACAACTTCAGGCAGGGCTGGGACACTACACACCATCTTGCTTTATTTCCCTGGTTACAGAAGCCTTTTAGTCCAGAGGATGCACCAAAATGATGCCTCCATTTTTCAGTGGAAACCTGCCAGGGAAGAAAACAAACAAAAAAATCATGCATACATCTATAATAGGTTGTTGTGAGCAAGAAACAAGAATAGCAAGCGAGGGAACCTTCACATTTTGCAGGAATGGAGCTTCCATTCCCTTACACAAGTTAAATATGTAATTCAAAAGGATTTTCTCATGGGAAAAAGGAAGTGATCAGTAACGGAAATAAAGTGGTCAGAGCTGATTATCTTGCCAACTTGGGATGCCTTCAGACTGGGGCAGGTTTGCGGCAGGGAAGTCTGACAAAACGAAGTGTTTCAGTACAAATGATGCACGATTCAGTATGGTTCTATAATTCTGTGAAATGCAAACCATTGTATTTTGCAACCAAGGTTGATTTCTTATACATTCAATGATAAATATGCACACATACATATACACACACACACACACGTGCATACTCTATAAACAGCTGACTACAATAAGGGTTTTAAGGGGGAAGGAAATGCAATGTCCATATTGCACTATCCTCTAAAGAAAGTGAGAAAGAACAGGAGGAATTTAATTGCTTTGTCAAAGCCACATTTGTGTTATATGATTTCAGTGGAGGATTTCAGGATTTTGTAATTTTGGGGAGAATATGCAGACTAAACATTGACACTCCACAAAAAGACCCTAAAGAAAAACAAAAACATTGTCTGAAGTCTATTATAAATAATGTACAATCAAAGTTTGCTTTCTTTTTTTTTTTTAATAATAAATGAGCTTGGTATAAGTGTGGTTGTATTCAGACTCACCTGTGGTCATACTTCCCCCTCTTTTAAATTTATATATCTTCATGTCTTCAAATCCAGCTCCAGATCCACTTTGACAGCTCCATCTAGATGAATAGATAAAATACACTGACCTCTCCTACTCAAATTCATAGAGGATATACTAAATAACATCTGTGGGAGGCCCCTTCAAAATGGGCATGCCAGAGACACATACTGTGTCCAAACCTACTCCATTTAAAAATGGCAAACAATCCCAGAGAGACCGAGGAGGGCAGGAACTATGTGTGATGCTTTAAACATAGTCTATTTTCTTCAAATGTAGCTGGTATCAAATGTATTTATGTACATAGAAAGTTCAGTGGGGTAGGAACAGCTATTTTTGGGTTGCAGAGAGGTCAGAGGAATGCAAGACAAGCACTGGAGTTCCGAGGCTCTCGTAAGGATGCTAAATTTGATGAGGCTTTTTAGAAAAATACATTTTTAGTAAAGATGGTGGTAGATGGCTCCATAATGATTATACATATTAAGTAAAGGACTGCACTTGTTGGTCAGCAGCATGGCTTTTCTACTGCTTGCAGTGGAGGTGTTTGGAATCTTTTTCATAACAAACAAAAACCCCAAACCCTGGGGTATTTTGGACTTAGGGTTTGAGAGGGTTTTGTTTGGGTTTTGGGTAGGTTTGGTTTTTTTTTGAGGGAGCGTTTTTGCGGTTTTGTTGGGTTTTTTTTTAAAGTTAAATGATATTCCATTTTAACATCCCTGTGCAAATAAAGACACAATCATTTTCTGTTGCCCTCTTGAAGAGCAAATGAAAAAAAAGCAGCATTAATGGCAGTAAATTCCATAGCCAAGCAAAGTAACTAAGGCTTTGCATGGAAATGAGACACCACGGGAAGAGGGGAGTACCAGGCTGTCCCTTATTAGTCCGGAGTATAGTTGAAGTTCAGCCTCCTGTCTCTCTGGAGGAAACCTGCCGTACTCAAAGCATACAAAGAAGTCCCAACTGGGACCTGCCTCACATGCACCCTGCCCACAACTCCCATGGCATTTGGGGCTTAGAAGCTC
Organism: Actenoides lindsayi; assembly: GCA_025331215.1. Lineage (NCBI taxonomy): Eukaryota > Metazoa > Chordata > Aves > Coraciiformes > Alcedinidae > Actenoides > Actenoides lindsayi. Next base: position 27,159 of record WTSP01014781.1, on the reverse strand, counting down.
TCAGCCAGGGCCATGGACACCAAGGCTTCAGCAGTTCTTTCCAGCAGCACCAGTTCCAGGCATGCTTTGGAAGCACAGTGCTTCAGACACACGGCTACCTGTAACTTCTCTGGGTGGAGCTAACCTCTTTTGCTCCCCATGCAAGAATATTTAGCCATGCCATTCAGGTTTTCTGTTTCTCTACAGTTGCTAAGTGCAACAGAATAAAGAGAGGGAAAACTCGCTCATCTTATTTCTCTAGTGGCTCTCCCTCACCCGCTGCACTGCCCTGGGGTCCAGCTGCACGTTCAGAAGAAACTGGATGGAACTTGCTCTTGTTGGCATTCATAAGTACACATGCTGCTTACCTGTTCATGATGCACAATGCTGACTCCAGCTCTGCCACCACTGCTTCCAAAGATAGACTGCACAACACTGAGCTGAATCCAGAAGATAAACTGAGACAAGTTCTCAGCAGCACCACAGAAGTCCCAGCAAGCTGCTCAAGTTGTACCTGCTCTCAGCATCCTCCAAGGGGCTGGTAAGTCCCAGTGACTTCCTGGAGCACAGCTGCTCCCATATAAGTTCTCCCAGAGGGTGCAGCCAACACCACCACCCTATTTAGCAGGTAAGAGTCATGCAGTAAGATCCCAGCTGATTACTTATGTAGGTGCTTTGGTCACACAACATGGTACAGTTTGCGCAGTTAAGAGAGCAGTTACACATGGGGTTGCATACAACTGAGGTTCAGCACAGATGCTTTGTTCCATCACAGTGCCCAAGAGCCTTCACTTTTGAGAATCAGCTGTTGAAGGGTACAAGTCAAGCACCCTTGCCTTTCAAGTAAACTCAGACTACAACCACTTCTAGGGCTGAGCAAACACTTACTACAGAAGTCTAAAAGGATCAGGTGTTTTTCCAGACTTTATACAACTAAGTTTAGACTGATGGACCTATTTGGCTGCCTGCTGCCCTCCCAGGATTAATTACATAGCAACCTTCACACCCTCAATTAGGATGTTTGTGACTCACATTTCTGAACACATGACCATGAGCTGGAAGAGAGTTAGTTCTGCTAAAGGCCATGCAGCCTGGGATGTAGTAAACTATAAATAAGTCAGCTTTAGCTCTATTACACAGAAATTAAGGAATAAAGGAGAGCTGAGGGAAATGAAAGTTCACGTCACCTGCCACTTGGGCTACTTGGAAAGAAATTGATATTCCTTCATATACCTTACATAAACTCAAGGAATGGACAGTTAATATTGACCACCAAACCGCAAAACTGTAGACACAGTGAAAGATTTCTGTTTGAGGAGCTCAGTCTTTACCTTTGAAAGGATCTAAGACATGGTTGGTACTCTTGATCTCTCCTGTGATCTTCAACTATCACTGTGGCTTTTGATCCTCTACTAAAAATCTGAAGTTTTTGATGCATAACATGGCTCACTGTGTGTGGGGAAGAGATGAAGCAGGTATTCTCCAACTCTAATTTTGATGCCTATTGTTTGTTTTCTGCACTCTGTGATCCATCTGGGTTCTTTCAGTTCTACACTTCTGAGTGAAATTTCGACAAAATGAGATTTAGCCATCACCTTTTACCTACACAAAGGTGATATAGGTAGGTCTGTCAAAAATAACTATCCATGAAACTGTGTATAATCATGCCTGCTACGACTGAAGAATCATCACCTTTCAGAAACCCTGGAAGACAAACCTCAATTAACAACAAACACAACTGTTCTTTGGAGTTCAATAGTGAAGAAGCTATCAATGAAGCATGATAATTGTTTTACTGTGTTTATTATCTAGTTTCTAAGGAGTGATAAGTCAGCTGGTAAACAAGCAGTGATAAGCTGTCAGAGCAATTACGTGCAGTAGAGATAAAATCATGCTTTGCAATGTAGGCCCTGGAGGAAAGTGAGATTTCAGTCAGCTAGGTGCCTAGCGCATAATGGTCCAAGAGCAAAGGGGAGATGCTTTAGCTTTACAAAAAAATGACAGAGGTTCCCACCTGAACTCTTCACAAGGCCATACCAGAGCCTTCTCTGGGTCTATGGTCTGCACAGGTAGAAGACAGTCCAGTTAGCTAAGGTCTCCACAAGTATTGCAGACAGTCCATGCTGACAGGGTGCAGTGTTCAGCCTTTAGAGGGTATGAGTTCCTCCAGTCTCTGCCTGCTGTGTAGCTCTGGCAACAATTACTTGTGTTTTGGTTTCCTGAAGACAACATGGTGAGCTATGGCCTACTGAGGAGTGTGCCATTCCTCAGGCCAGGTTACAAGTGTCTGTGACAAATATTAATCCTACCCCACAACTAAAGTTCATGCTCAATCTGTCATCACAGAAATGCCCTGAGAACATGCAACCACCCAGCTCCCTGCCTTGATTCACAGCTCTGTCTCTTGCAGTCCCAGCCCTGACACATAACCCTCTACAGGCCTGAGCCTTGCTCACCCCCTTTCCTCTTTCAACCATTCCATTTCCCTGGTCTGCCTGACCAAGCAAACTGCCACTTGCCATCCATGACAATATCCTTCCCTTTGCTGTGGGTGGGCACCCCCTTAGCCCTCTTCGCTTTGCGGCTTCATGCCAGCCTCAGCTGTGGCGTATGATATCCACCTTCACCACAAGTTCAGTCCAAATTTCATTTCTAGGCTTGACTGCTCACCTCCTGGTTATAACAATCCCAACAGCAAATTTACCAGCTGAGGAGCCAAGAGGTATTAACCCCTGCTTTACCAGCACTGAGTGCTCCCATGTAACGCGGTACAGTCACGCAGCAGCACTCCCCTCTCCACTGTCTTCACACGCTGCCCAGAGAAAAGCCCAGCTAGCAGGCACACATGGCACTGTTTCAAGATACTTGAACATGAACGTCAATAAATAAAAGTGAAGAAAATTAGAAGTACATCTACAGGTGATAACCCTTATCCCACACCAGAAAAGTCGATGCAAGTGAAGATTCTGCCTCCAGAATACAAATATTGTCACATTGCATAAGCAGATTAATCGTTTCAGAAGAGGTCCAGTGTCTGAAACCCTTACTGACTTCACCAGTGTCTCCTGGTAAAACACAAAAGTAATCACTAGTAACGGTGACATTGTTAAGTAGAGATTGTTAACAGTAGGGCAGTGGCTACGTAGAATATGTAAAAGCAGGAACTTTTATGATGTATGAATGCCACCTCTCTTCCAGACGAAGAAAAGACTGATACACATGTGGGCTTGATGCCTGCACTGTTTTCTAGGAATGTTCTGTCCAAAAGAAACAAAGGCTTCACAGGTGTAGTCCTCAGCCCTGCAGCTGCCTGGTACAGGGAATTTTGTATGGATCTCAAAATGAGAATAAGGTAATTTAAAGTGCTGGAATATACCAGCAATGAACACCCTGTGGCAGCCTTTTTTGAAAACTTTGCCATTTGGAAAGGCAAGGGCCAGGAATCTTTTTTTAGTATTGAGAAACAGAGCAATGCCTTTGGAAGGCTTTTTTTGTCCTTAAGATGCAGAAGCCCAGATCTTTCTCAGTTTGTTGTTTCGGATTTTTTTTTTGGGGGGGATGAGGGGGCAGACTTTGCTGAAGATGTATCAATGTTAAGTGACCGGGAAACTCCTGCCTGCAAGGACTGTCCCTTTCCACACCTTCTTCAAGAATTACGTTAGTGAGGTAAGTGCTGTAAAAACCCAAAGTTTTGGCTCTATACTTAAAAACCTGAAATAGGAAACATGACCTTGCATTGACTTGATTGTACTAAACTTTCATACTTTCAAACACATTTTTCCCTGTTTTCATTATGACTGTTGAAAAGGGAACATAGTCTATAAACATCTTTTGGATCATCTAGAGCATAAGGGTTGCAAAATTGAGTCTGAAGAGCAGTTACTTCTGATCGTTCTGCTCTCTTATGCATATGGCTTCGTCAACTGTGTATTTTCCTGAGCTTAGAGGTAAGATTGAATAAAATAATCATCCCTGTTAATTATATGAGGCCCTGAAAACAGCAGTATAAATTAAACGCCAAAACAGAAAACAAAGAAAAAAGATTCACAAATTTTACACCTTACAAGAGTCTGGATTCAACAGAAGTTTATAGCTTTGTTTTCTTCCTCTGAAGTTAAAACAGTGATTAACATTTTAAAGTACACAGTTTAAAAAATAGTGGTTTATGACTGACATGTTTTCAATCCTAAATTTCCTAAATGGCTTTAGCAAAATCAAATACAATTCCTACAGTTACAGCAGTTCAGCATTTATATGAAGACATTCATGTTGTAATGTTCGTAAGTTAATACTCTCCACTTCCTGTGATATGCTGTCTGTCCTCACATAACTGATTCAAGTGTCATTTGTCAAATGTGTTGTACTCAGACGACTACCTGTTTTAGGATTCCAGACAAAATATTTCAAGGGGCTTTTACAGGGATATATCAGAGGTTTAGATCTATGACATTTTCTTAACAGGAATGAGATGCAGTTTCTCCTTGGAAAGACATCCCCATTTCCAAATTAGTCCAAACGACAATAGCCTAATGAGAAGCAACATGATCTATACCACACAACTTGTGTTACATAAATCCTAATGTGGTGCTAAAACAACAGTGAAAAAAATACATTTGGCTAGAGGCAAAAAAATCAGCTCTTTTTCCTTCCACTTCTTTGACTTAATGAAGAGACACACTCTTAACTAATTGCTTTGGCAGCTCAGCAGGCTGTCTTTGCTTAATAATACTATTAGGAATGCCACAAGGCTTCATCTTCTAGTATTAAGGATCTTCAACATAAGCTTTTTAAAAGTGAACCTCAGAATTGTTTTCCTTTTCAGAAGATGTTTTTTCTCTCACTTCCTCCCACTAATTACTGCACCAGGCATACCAATACACAAACATGCGACATGCAGTCCAATCTGGGCACTTGTCTGTCACAGGAAAATTTTATACTCTGATAACAACCAAGCACTTTGATAACAAAAGGATATTCAGAGCAACTCTGAGTTCACAAGGAACAGAAAACTACCTTCCCCATATGCCGGCTTCAGGTTTGCCACATACATCCAGCTGAATTTGCTCAGAAGCACAAAAGCTCTTCACCTTACAGGTCTGAGTTGTGAACATGCAGCAAAATTCCAGTTTCATATTCACAACAGAAAACAAAGAACCTAAACACCAAATTGGGTCATGGTACGTCCTTCTTCAGACTTAATTAGATTCCTCTTTTTGCCAGGTCAACACTCTTTCTAGATTTATTAATCCATAAGAAAGCAACAGGCAGACAAGCATCTGAAAGACAGCTGGCTTTTATCCGAGAGCCCACTTTTTAAAAATTAAAAAAAAATAAATCAAATAACATTTAAAGGAAAGATTCCTCTACCATAATCCAACTAGTTTCCTCCCCTACCTGTTTTATGCAGTATAAAATATAGCAGAAAATATAATTATCAGCTCCCTACAAATGGATCACATTTTGGTTAGAAACAGGGGCAGGGGTGGAGGCAACCATAGGTCTAAATGCATAACCAGTAGGGATGTTAACATGCTCAGTTTAAAACTGCAGCTTCCCAATCATCTGCTTAGCAGCCCAACTTCCTACAGTAAGAGATTCACTCAACCAGAGAGGAACTGTGTGTGAATACAGATCCCTACAATATTGGCCTGGACATCAGCTTGGACAGGGCAGGCTCAGAATCAGATCACTCCCAACCATTTTTTTTCCCCCCCAACAATGTGCATAAAGTCTCCAATCCACTGAACACTTAATTCTTTCAGTCAAACTGGAAGTTCTGCTGATACAGTAGCAAATGCATCACTCCAAGTGCATCACTCTACAGCCTGGTTGTTTGTTATGCTTTGCAGGAGAAAAAAAAAAATCGACGGTTCAAAATCTATCAAGTAGATGTCATAACTAAAACTGACAGCCTTACACATCATTAGCCAGTGTTCCCATCTTTTTAGACTAGAGTGTAATTTAGACAGCTCACAATCCTTCTCCTTCTGATACTGCTCCAAGCTGGAAAGACAGTAACAATCTTCAGGAAACGACTGCAGGATCAGAAACATTGCAAAAAAGTACCTCCAGACATAGAAAGGGCAAGAAGGGTGGAATGACAGAGCACTGCCATCTGCAGTCCATGTTCACTGGGAAAGGTAGATGTGACCAACATATTTACTTTACACTTGGTATGACTGTTTTTGTGGTTCTTTATAGGCACTGAATGTAACTAATGCACGAGGCAAAGCCCTTGTACATAATTTTAGATTCTGATAGTGAGCTTTACATAAAATTTTAGGAGGTGTGATACTCACAGAAGCACTGTGAAGTCTGTGGTGGATTAGAGTTTCTTCTATCACAGGCTGCAGAAAACCTAAAGACACAGTTGCTAATAGATGACACGATCTGAAATGACTGGCACTTCATGGGCTCAAAGACTCCTCCCCCTGCACCTTACAAGGGAACGTATCACAAAAAACATTGCAAAGATTACGGAAAAGTTATGCTAGTGACTGTGTTCATGGGAAAACAATTTTCATATCAAAGTGAAAGGCATCTTCTGATCAAAATCTCTCTCACTGCTGGACCATCTTGTACACAGGTTCTCCAACTCGAATCGTTCCAGTTTTGTTAACAGCGAAGTATCTTCCAAAGAGAGGGCTGGATTTGTATATGTGTTTCTCAGATGGATCACATAAACGGTAACTGCAGAGAGAGAGCACTTCTTTAGAATCAGTGGTAGCAAATTCTAAACATCAAAATATCAGTGATGAGAGAGGACCAATGAATACTGATGCCTAGACTAAAAGCTAAATAAATACTATAATTAAGAGAAACAAGCAGTTCAAATGGAGAAAAAAAGCCTGACTGTATTCATGCAACCGTGTATAATGCATATATAAAAGACTTTATAAAAAGAAATGCCAAAGTTGCAAAGTTAAACCTTTAAATACCTTAAATGCCTGTTACCCCAGACATTCACCCTAGCAGAGATTAAAGAGACAGGGAATGTAAAGTTTGCAAGAAAGAAGAGAGAATTTCCTGACTTCTCTTCCCCTATAGAATTGCATAAAGTAGAACAGAAGCCAACATACACAGACCTTTACACTGCATTATTATGTCCCACACATACTTCAAACCCCTTTTAAAACACTAGTCTAACATCTGTTGGGATCTAGCCTAAATCCACTCCCACAGCCTAAGAAGCACTGCTATTTTTACAACCTTTTCAATGTTTCCAGGGGCTCCTTCCTGTCCAGAACCCCGGTGTCTGGGTTAACAGTTGTTAAAATACACCTGCAATGACAAGACAGTGCCAAATCAGTAACTGCTTCTACTCCCAAATCTTTACTACATCTATATAAAATAACGGTCTCAAATGTCTACCTGGCACAACAGACTGTCCCTCTCAGCTCCACATTGCCAATAACAATCTCCTCCCAGGTGTCCTGAGGGAACATAAACATTATGCACAGATTAGACATAACCACGTACAACCATTTCTCCAGGTCATTCCTAGAAGAAGCAGCACCACTCCAGATGATCACCTTTACTTGCACCTTCAAAATAATTCCAGTTATATTATGGTACTATTTTAATGAAAATCCTACAGTCACTGCATTCATCCAATTCAAGACCCACTAACAACTATATCAGGAAAGAAAGATAAACAAACAATAAATCCCATTCTGCTGCATAAGCTTCTCTGAACCTAAAGCAAGCTTATTCTTACTGTGTGATAATCTGATCTGTGACTTCTGTTACATCACCATTTTTGCAGGAAGGAAATCTTTATTGGAAGTAAGTTTTCACTTCTCATCTACAGAAGCTTCCTACTGCAATCCCTTTTGGAAGACAAAAAGCCATTCCCACTTCTGGAACTTCTTAGATTTGGGAAATATCAGACCTGTCCAGAGCAATTTCTTTAGAAAAATGGCAACATGACATAAGAACAAGTAAACGTCACCAGTACCAGTTCACGTGATCATCAGGTATCTTCCTAGATAGTGGTTTTTTGAGCTACCAGAATATTGTCAGAGATGCAGTGACAGGTTGCAGCACTGCCAGGGTCAGTTTACTCTCATGCCAAAGGCTATAGTGTAAAACATCACACTGTCAATTCACAAATTGTTCGTTTGTGTCATTAATTGATCAATTACAGCATGCATAGCTTTCCCTATTTTACACTTAAAGATGAGATTTCAGTAGCAAGCCTGTCATTTAAAGACACTTATTTTATCCTTTGCCAAACTGAATAAGCATTCACAGACCTGTCTCCTCCCTCAATGTTTCATGTGCACTGATGTGAGCAGAAGCTCAATCTCTCTGGAATCCTTGTAAAAATCACAGAATATCACCTTTACTCATTCTTGTTGGCACCATCACACAAGGAAACTGAGTTACCAAGAAACATAACCAAGCTTTCAAAAACACATTTAAGACAGGTCTTTTACCTCCTCAAAAGCACTGCAATCTGTCACAAGAATATTTGGCCTGAAGTTCTGTATCTTAACTTTCTTCTCCAGCCTGTTATTTAAATCTTCCATTGAAGCTTCTGAGAGGATCAAGACTGGGCTACAGTCAGGATAGGCAACCTACATAAACAAACACAAACAAATCCTAAGGCTGCCATAAGAGCACAAGAGGAAAGTTACTGAATGGCAAAAGGACAGGTATATTGGAACCAGTGGCCATGTATTAGCCTGACTGTTAGGCGGCTGAATGCAGGTTTTAATTTTCCTGGGAGAAGGTTAACAAGTAAACTAATATTTCCTATTTCAGTAACTGCAGCAAGTTTGCTTTACTGAAAATGTAAAATTAAACTTCTATTTATAGAATTAAACCAAAATTATATAAGCTACCACAACTTCTCACAAAGTCATAGTGTATGCATGTTCCAGACATTTATTCTGGGTGTTACAGACAGAACTAAGCATATCAGTAAAACATGTTATGGTAAGTTATGAAAGGTACTTAAGTCGTTTATGGACCTGCTGAATTTATCTATTTGACTACAATCAACTAACTGTATTTTTCTGTATAATGAATCTATGTTATCACAACACCAGGGGGAGTTTCACATACAGAATAGTAATACGAAATTGCAACTGTTCATTTGTCACTTCCAAATCTGCTTGGAAGGGGGAAGGCTGCCATTTTAGCAAATCAGGACAATGAACAGCATTCAATGAAAACTCCTATATGTGCTTGTTGCACGGGGGGGGGGAGGGGGGAAGACATTTTGGCAAGGGCTGTAGTGTATAGCCCTTCTGTCTTTCTCTTATATTACACCTTGTACATGCCTTTATAATCACAGGAAGATGCGTGTTGAAATAACTAAACAAATCTTCCATCTTTTCACACCAGGATTCCTTGTGTCACCCCTCCTAATCTGACATCCCACTTGCTGAAACCTAGTCTTCTGTATTGGTCTCAGTGCCCTTACATAATAAATGCACATCTATAAAAGTCCATAATTGAACATACCTTCTTTGCTTTGTACAACAAGAAGCAAAACACTGATGTCCGATAGATAATAACATCACATCTTCATGTGAGAGTTGTTCAGACAAAACAAAGGGCATCAGTGGCTCTAATGATATGAGGATGTCTGAGCACAGCATTTCCCTTCCCTTCCCTGCATTAACTTACTCCAGTATCACACCTTCAAGCCTCTTTCCACAGAAAGAGAGAGAAATGAAATCTCTGTAACCTTCTTTGGATTTTAATTTGCACCCTCACAACTATAGAGCCCTGGGTTAAGCATTATTCCTTTAAACAAAATACAAAGTAACACAGCTGCCATCAGTACACTCCTAGATCTAACAAGGGAGAGGAAACGGAGGTTTTCTATGCAACACAGATGACACCATCAAAGCATCTTTAAAAACATAACTTCTTTCCATTCACTGAGGCACAAAAGGAATACTATCCTGCAATGTGACAGTTACTCTTCACATATCGGTATCACTCTTTAGCTGTGAATGGTCAATAACTTAGAACAGATTTGAAGTAAAATTTAGACACGTCATTTCAGGAGAATATTCAGGTGCTTTATGTACATGACCACACACCTTGCTAAACTGGGTTCAGGCACCAGTGATGGAATGGACATGTTTCAGTGGGTGGAAAATGGTTTTAGAAAAAAGTACTTCTGAGAAAAAGAACATTAATTTACCTCATCTGTGGTTCGGAAAAGGTTTATTACATCCTTTGACTTTCTTGGTATCATGGAGGGTTCAAAGTGCACCAGTCGATATGGCTCTGAATTCAGGAAACTGGTGATCCACTGAGCCACTTCGTCTCCACAATCCCTGCCTTGGATATCCAGTCCAAACACCCTGAAGGGTCACAAGACACATCATCAGGTTATCTGGGAAGCCAAAGGCTCAAGCATGCTTATAGGCAAACAACTCCTTCTCATAGTAGTAGCAGGACACAGGAAATAAACCACCTGGGTTATAACAAGGTGGAAGTTGGTTTCTGAATCTGGCACAAGGAACATTTCCAGCATGCAAACTCCTTGCAGCCACACTGTTTTGAAAGCTAAGTAACACGGACATGGCCAGCTGCTACCAGCTGGTGAAAGAATGAGCCATGAAATAGCCTTTTGGTGCCACAATGACCAGAAACAAACCTACCTGACTGCCATACTTTCAAATAAGAAAAGCATCTGCTCTTTCATTCGCATGTGACTGCAGCACCAAAAGATTTCTAAACAAAAAATGAACTGAAAGGTAAACAATTTCAGAAGATGAATGGATGTGGTTTGTTACTGTAACTGATATTTACAAATGTAGTAACACTGTAAATGTCCATGATTGTTAAGGAAGCTTTCCTTCAGATTTTAGTGCTGTAAAAATTCAGTCAGAGCTGAGTGAAACTCTTAAGCTCAAACTTAGAGTATAGAATAGCTTGGTATCTTAAGAGAGGTTAAAGATTTGTAGTGGAAGCAAAGTCCAAGGGGCATAAAAAGCCATTGGCAACAGAATACAAACAAGTTTACGCAACACCTTCCTGGCAAGAAAAGGTGAACTTCAGCTCAACCTTTCAATAAATTTCAACACCAGCCGTGTATGGTTTTACTACTCTCTTCAAAGGAGCAATTGTGACCCAAATCCACTGCTGTTTCCTCTACCTCTGAAATCATATCCTGGACAGCTTAAAGCATAGAGATACCCAGGCAGCTCATCTAGCCTGAGCCCAGCTTCGAGGAACCCTCCTTTACTCACCTCAAGGCAAGATGAATCCATAGGTTGCTGGCAGCAATATCCCTGCTCTGTTTGCTGGGATCCCTCTATCAACAATGTGGGCACAGGTTGGGATGAAATGTCACTGTCCCTGACAGCATCCCACTGCCTTTCTCTTCCCTCCATCCTCTCAATCCCTGCCTGCCTCCTGGCTGGCAGGACAACAGGGGTGAAGGTATTGCAGCTTCCAATACTACTGGTTTCCACCCACGAAGCAGATCTATCCTGAGCCCTCGGTGGTTCAGGGATCCATGGGAACAGAACGTGCAGTTGAAGTATTGCCACACATACTGATAAAGGGCACAAACGAAGAACACCAGGCTTCTTAACCAGAGGGCTATAGAAACTCTCTAACGTGCTCAAACAGAAAGCGTGCCTACACAATGGCCTCAGACCTACAGTTGACTCCCTCAAACACAGGACTTTTAAATACCCATATAAAATTTGCAACTGGACTTACTAGTTTTCAAGATTAGCATCTGCCTTTTGCAGCCAGACCCACTATTGCATTGCCTCAGCTCTTAGCTACTGGGCACGAGCCAACACCAACTCGCAGGCATCGTGCTCGCCCAGCGGCGGAATAAATGGCAAGCCTGTGCAGAGGCCCTTGCTGGCAGAGCACGAAGACAGCTTCTCCCACTCACAAGCTGGAAGGGCAGAGTCTAGGAGCAAAAGCCAAATCTTCGCTTGCCTGAAAGTAGTGCTATTCACAAACCTTGTTCTTACGAATGGCTGAACAGATCAGAAAGAATCAGCCTGGAGCTGACAAAATCGTTTAAGCGCAGCAGAGTCATACAAAGCCTCAGGAGTCCTCCTGAAAAGGTTGAGGCAATGTTTAACTATGGCTGTTGCTTAGTTCATGTCCTGTGACACCACCTACAATACCAGACAACTTGGTAACTTTTTAAGTTCATCTACATGCATCTAACTTTTCCTTATTTGTATTCCCAAATTCTAGCAATTTGAAAGCCAGAGCATGCACTGGTTTATGAAGGCAAAAAAAGAAAAAAGAAAAAAATGAGGAGAAGAACAAACCACTAAAATTGGAAAATGGAAGATAAATTTTCATTACTTAAATGTATTTTGTCTGTTTAATATTTTTCTAATGTCAGTACAGATTTTAGAAAAATAACACCTTGAAAACTTCCTTGTTTTTGTACTGTATGTGTCACTGGCTAACATATAGATATCATAGACAGATTTTTAAAAGACTGTCCTACTTCTCCATTGAGAAATGCTATCATTTGTCACTTGCACCTGCCTTGGATAAACAGAGATACTGAGCTACGCTGATCAAGGGTTTCCACAGTAACAGGTTTATGCTAAAAGCTAGGGAACACAGTTCCTTTCCAGCACACCCTTAGTTTAGCACCTGGTACATCAACTTTCTCTGCTATCCAAAGGAAAAACACTTCTCAGTACCTACGCAGGGGCTAACACCATTTAGTTACTAAATAGTCTTACATATTAATTGACAGTTTAGCAGCAAAAAGGTTTTCTACTTCTCCTGGCAAATTTCCAGCACTGATTTCAATACATGGATAAAATAACTAGGCCTACATTCATACAACAAAACTCTAGGCACGCAGCTAAATGACTGTTTGTAAAATGAATGTTTGTAACTAGCCCACCTAAAACCCCTTTGAGGAAGTACCTACAACCAATGACTTCCTCTCTAGGGCTGCTTTCCCCTCTGACCACAGAGCGAGCCTCAGACAACCAAGTTCTTAATTTTGGCACCTCGGTTAAATGCCTACAGACAGGGCTGGGGGGGGGGGGAGGAATCTAAACTCCAACATCTTGCCAATTCCACATGGCCAGCGTGTATCCAAAAATACTGCTGCATATACTAGTGGTGACAGAAATACCAACATGCATAACTGAGGCTCTGAGGTGCTCACCCAAGCAAAAATGAAAACACTACAAGCAAACATAAGTGAGTAAACATGATATTCTCTGAAGACTGAAGATCACAGCTAATTTAGCAGCTGTATACTGCATGGCCTTTGAATATTGTGCCATCTTTTCCTCAAATTTGTTTTCACCACTGTTTAGCAGATGAAAACTAGACCTTTTCCTATGACAATCAACTTTGGCCTCCTATGTAACACATGGCAGAGAGTTTCACAGAATCACAGATGGGTTTGAGCTGGAAGAGACCTTCAAAGACCATCTAGTCCAACCCCCTGCCATGGGCAGGGACACCTTCCGTTAGACTGGGTTGTTCCAAGTGCTGTCCAACCTGGCCTTGAACACTTCCAATGATGGGTCATCCACAACTTCTCTGAGCAACGTGGTCCAGTGTCTCAACACCTTCACCGTAAAAAATTTGCCCCTTATGTCTAATCCAAACCTGCCCTCTTTTAGTTTAAAGCCATTGCCCCTTGTTCTGTCAGTACAGACCCTGGTGTGAAGTCTCCCTCCATTAAGCAGATGGGGAGACAGACCCTTGTGGCAAAGCAGCAGACACCCAACTTTCACCCTCCAATTTCTGCATACGAAAATACAAACCACCACACAGTCTTAAAAAGCAAAGCATGTAAGTAAGAGGCAGTATTTATAAAGAAGGGAGGGGAAGGGGTGGAAACCCCTTCCTCAGTACCTGCAGTTCAGCACAGGATTTTTCCTGGGGAGCTTTACAGGCACACACAGCTTCTTCATATCTGGGGCCTCCAAGACCAAGTGCCCATTTTCACAGCTGACAGAAACGAGGACCAGCCGCGGCTCCTGGCGAGCAGTAACCATATGCCCATCTTCCTTGGTCACAAGCCAAAACCTGTGGTGCGACAGGGGACAGAAACGCGCTGGACAACGTTAGAAGGCCGACGGGGGGCGCTGGTTCCTCCCGCCGCGGCACCGCGGAGTGCGGGGCACGGCAGCGGCAGCACCAGCACAACAGGTGCCTTTCCAGAAGCCTTGACGAAAACACCTAACGGACGGTAAGCCAGAAGCGAGGCCTGGCAGCAGGGCCTGCCCCCGACTCGGGCCGCGCAGAGGCACCGCGCCTCTCGCCGCTGCCCAGCCCGCCCCCGCCGTACCTGTCGCGCAGCTCCCCGCTCCGCAGCCCCATCGGCGTCACCTGCGCCTGCCGCACCGCCACCCCCCGGCATGACTTCACCGGGTACACGAAGAGGCTCAACACCGTCCCCACCCGCTGCAGGCGGCGGCGGCGCCCACCCGCCCGCCTCCGTTCGCCGACCCAGCGCCAGACCCCCAGCAGGGCGCCCAGCGCCAGCACCGCCGCCGCCGCCCCCCACAGCCAACGCGGCCGCGCCGACCGCAACGACAGGCCGAGCGCGCCCCTCTCCCCGTTCATGGTGCTCTGGGCCGCGGCGCGGCGGCCGGCGGGGCGGGGGGCGGGACGCGGGACGGTGGCCGCCCACCTCCGTCCGGCCCCGCCGCGCGTCGGGAGCATAACGGGCCTCTCTGCGTCCGGCCTGCGGGGTTTGCTAGGCACTTGCTCCGCTGCCCCTGGGCGAAGCCTCTGTGGGGTCGCGGTCTTCGGTGGAAGAGAGAGCGGGGTCACAGCGTGGGGAATGAAGGACGGAGTGCGCGCTGTCTGTGCGCGGCTTGACAAAATACGGGCAGCAAGCGCGTTTCTTCTTCTGGCTGGGCTTTTATCAAAAGCAACGTTGCAGGAAAAGTACGAAATACGTGAATACGTTGAATTTAGCCGTTTGGTTTGCCTGGGAGAAGAATGGGGACACAGGTGGCTGGAGGAGGAGAACTGGTGTGGGAGGTGTCAAGTGGCAGCACCTGAGTTTGGGGTGGGGGGTGTCTTGTGCCATTTGGCTGCCTTGGAGCATCTGCCCACACCAGCTACCTGGTACCAAAGCCATGACACCCCCTCCAAGAGCTTTCCTCATGTCGGTGAGGGCCCAGGGAAGTGGGACACCCAGCTGCGAGGCAAATACGACTTCATAAAACAGCCTGGAGTGGTAAATCCTTTCGGTATAGATCTTTCCCCACAGGCAAAGCAAGAGCCATGGCTGGTTGTTGATTTCCGTCAGCTCCACCCATTCAGGCTTGCAGGGATCTGGAGGCTGAACTCACAAATTGGAATTTTTTATGATCAGCGTGTGGAGACCAAAGTCCTGGCAGGCAGAAGACAGGGAAGCTCAGTGTTGGGCATTTCTGAGAGATTTGGACAGCCCAGCCACAATGGATTACTGGAAGCAGTACATCAACAGCATCCTGGCAGACAGGAAAGTGGAAGGTGAGGCTATCATGGGATTTTCTGACAAGTGCATGTGGGAAGCCAAATCTGGAGGTCTCCTCACAGCTACCTCGCCTGAAGAAGTGGACTTGATCACAGGCCAGGATCGGGAAATGTTCCTGCTAACAGGAATCACCATAGCTGGCAAAAAGTGTGGTGTGATTTTTGTCAGCCTGCTGGTGGATGAAGACAACGTGATGGATGTCAGAAGCAAAGGCAGTGACAGCAGATCCTTCTGTATTGGCAAGACCCCCAAAGCCCTGATCTTCCCTATGGGCAAGAAGGGAGTCCATGGAAGAACTGTCAACCAAAATGTTCACAATATGATTGTGGGCATGGAAGCAAGAAGCAAACAGTGCCAAAGAGAGACATCTTCTGCATGAGCACAGGGACACGGTCATTGCTGTAGCAGAGAAGGGAAATAAACCTAGCTGCAGATGTCTTTGCCCGCTTCTTTCAGGTGGGGGGATCTGGGCAGGCAGCAGTGCCGGGACACTAACAGTCTACCTGACCAGTTGTGGTGCAGAAGCAAGCAACATGCATGTTCCTCATCAGGATGCTCAGTATTACTTGAGTGGTCTCCTGGTCATCTTGGGTAATTGCTCCCTGTTATTCTCATTATACCGACTGATTTTGGTGTGAAAGTCTAAACATTAGCTTTGGGAAAGGGCAGGAGGGAGGGCAATCCCTCTTCCCACTTCTTCACCACTTGTTTAAACCATGTCTTAATGCCAATCATGGTTTTTGAGACCTTTCTTCTTCTGCAAGTACACCATGACACTAAGGATAAGCGCAAGACTTGTGTTTGAATTTGCCCCTGGAACAAACCTACTTCATTCTGGAGATTAACTATTGACCAGCAGAGCCTTTTGCTGCTGTTGGACTGTGTGGGAGGTGCGTGCACCTGCTCACCTTCCACATAATTTGAAACCCCCATCCTCCATACCCCTGGGATGACCCTTCCCTCCTCCTCACACTGTGCCAGGTAAATCATAGGGGCTAAACTGCTTGGTCTAGTATGACCAGGCCTCCCACACCACCTTCCAATCGCTAACCCACTGAATCAAAAATAATTACTTGTGATAACTTTTATGACTGCTACACACACAAGAGAAGAGTCAGCGCTGCTGAGCAGACAGAGAGCCCTTTCCACAGCTTTTGATAACCATTAATCTCATTTAAAATAGAGTCAATTTTTTTGTAATTTAATTGATTTCACACAGAGATCCTTAATCTGCAGCTACACCCACAGGAGCAGAAGAATGCTATAAGGGGAACCAGGTACGCAATGTATTAGCAGATGTTCAACAAAACTGCAATGACTGTCTAATTACTAAGGACTGTCTGATAAGCAGTGTTTACAAGCATGTATCAAAATGGATGAACATAAGTACTAGAGGGATAAAAACACAAAAACACAAACTCGTTTTAGAATCTTATAATAAAAGTAATGCATCAAATCCAATAAATGGAAAAAAAATAAAAATTAAGGAATTATGCTGGCCACGAGTTTTTTAAAAAAGCATGGGCATTCCTGATGACCACTGATGCTTGTATTCACAAGCTTAGGCAAAAATGAGTAACTACCGCCAGTGATTTCTTGAGCACTGCACTTCACCATGCAAAGCACAAAATGGAGAAAGCTTTTGCCCTCTGAACTTCAGTTCATGAGGCATCAGGATTGGAATAAGAGGACAGGATTTGGAATAAGAGGAAAAAAATGTGGGTGATCTGCTGCTTGCTGCTTGCTCCCTTCTTCCAAGTGCCAGAGAAAGTAAGTCTGGAGTGTTTATATACTTTAGCAGTGTGAGACTTTGGAGAAGTATGGACCTATAGTGTGATGGGCTACAGCTCCTTCCCAGTTACACATTATGGGCAGCACAATGGTGTACAATAACAGATTCTTTCAGTTTGAAGGACTTGTTAAGTAAACTCAGAAATAATTCACCTTTTCTAATCATTGAATATTAATTTAGAGAAAAAAAAATATTTCTAAAGCCAAGAACGACCTTAAACCTTCATTCCCTAAATCTACCAGCCTGGAGCCTAAGGAGATTTTGTTCAGACCAGTCCTGAAAAGCAGCTGTTACATTCATCTCTGACTCTTCTTGGAGACTATGGCATGATGGAGCTTAAAGGGGAATAACAGAAGGCGGCAGGATCTGCATTATCTCTCCTCTCCTGATGTGATACAAGGAATGTAAAATCAGAAATAGCTGCAGAGAGCATGTTTGTGGCTTAACATGCCAGCTCTAAGACTTTGAGATTGAGAAACACCCTCTTCACCCATACACCAAATACCTCTCAAAAGCCTCCAGTAAATAACTTGACCAAGAGGTTTGTTTAATCCCCTATCCCAGGCACGCCTGCGCTTACCTAGAAGGCACCAGCTCCTTCTGCTGTAATGCAATGTAGGTACTTAACAACGTGTAGGTAATGCTTTTGTAACAATCTAAACACAGGCTCTTGCATGACGGAATTGTATTTGTAGCCCGAGTGGGCACAGTAGACCTGCACTTAAAAGGAAAGGACCATGTTTCTGATTGCTTCATTGGACTTAGGACAGTTATGCTGAAATTCTCCACACCAGGTTCTTGCCTGAGGCTCCTTAAAATGCATCTGATCAGATGAAGGATTTCTAGTGTCAACCCCACAGCAAACTAGGGCCAGGCTCTCTGGGTTGGGAAAGCAGGTGATGCTGGCATATCTTGAAAAAGCATGGTGGCAGCTCAGAAGCATCCACATGACAAAATTTCAGGTGGAACAAATTTTATGGAGAAAGTAATGACATAGCCTTCAGATGCAGTGGGCAAGTGGAAGTAATTCTTCTAGAGACAAACCTAGGCTCCCTTGTAGCATCAGCTCAGAGGACTAAGATGAATGTTGAGGAAAGAGTTGAAGAACTTTACTTGTTTCCACTAAAAAAAAAAGTGACTGGGAATCTTGTGGGTCTTCAGTATGTGCATAGGGCTGTACTTTGGAAAAGCATAAAATACTGCACTGAGGGAGGAGATTTGGATCGACATGATATCCTTCTTCCAAACTTAGAACAAAAAATAAAAGCAAAAGCTTCCTTCATAGAGAGGAGGGGAGGATAAAAGCATTGCTGTTTCCTCTTAAAATCTTCAAGGAAATGAGAGTTCAGTGATTCGTGCACTAGAAATGAGCTCAGTGAAATTCATGTGTGGAAAATCTCAGGTGAATAATTGGTGATGGTAGAATTAGAAATAGAGTCATTAACGATAGAGGACTTTTAATGGAGCCAGAGAACTGAGATAAAGGGAGGTTTTTGGGGTTTTTTTGTGAGGCTTTTCCTACACAGAGAATCATAAATACATAAAAGCCAGGCAGGTTGGTAGGCTACTTTGTTCACTGTCCAGTCATATAGGAAGCTGAATTGAAAATTGTCTTTTTTCCTTCAGTCAAATCCTAAACTTCCATCTCTCTAAATTCACTGGGACAATACAGAAATGATTGTTCCAGGAAATGTTCAGCCCAGTATTAACTAACACAGGCTAATGATGTTACAAGTTCTCCTCATGTTCCATAAATGCGATTCTCCAGGTTAATATAATGTCCATCAGGCAGCTTTAGGAGTCTGAATAGTCAGGGTAGAGCTGCATGTGGGAGATATGGTAAGGACCAAAGGAGAGGCTTTGCTGGGGAGCTGTGCATTTATTTTGCAGCACAAGGACTAACAGAGTTCTGCAGCGATGGTTTAGCAGCCATCATGGGGGAGGATGGGATTCAGCAAGGACAAGAATGTCCCCACCTTAATTCAGGCACAGCTGAAAAAGCAGTCTGATCCTAGCTTAGTGTCCCAGGAAAGGAAGGAGCAAGGATTCCTTTATGGGCAGTAGAAATAGGGGAATACAGAAAGCATGAAGAGGAAAGTAGATATGGTGTGCCAGAGCTGGGGTCCAAGGCAACTCCTGGGGAGGTCATTCCAGTCTGCTGACCTCCATTTCTCCTGCATTTGAAATTACATTCCCTGTCTTAAGTAGTTGTGATCTCTCCAGCAGAGGATGAGATTCAGAAACAAGTGGCCATGGCTCTTCCCCTTCCCTCCAGTGAAACATCCTTAATGAACGTTCTTAAGGCATGGCAAGTACCTTGGGACAAACTCGAACACATTTTAGGTATTGAGTTAAAAAAAAAAAACCAACAAAAAAACAACACAAGAACAATGTTTCTATGGCTTTACATTCGAAATACTTGCATACAGGAGGCTCAGGATTCAACTGGGTTATTCAAACAACTCTGGTATACAAACATTCCGCTGCTGGGACCCAACATCCTGAATGTGGGTCTGGACAAAGCAGGAGGCCAGCCTAGGGGAGGGCAGGAAATCCCTGCAGGAGATGAGGCAGGACAACGAGGCAGGCTGACAAAGCTGGAAATCTGATTTTTTCCCAGGAGATGGCACTAAAGGACAATTGCCTTTCAGCCAGCACAGTGCAACGCAGCGGAAACATTGCTGGGGCCCGAACTGTTCCTCAGGCAGTTTGCGCTGCCATCTTAGCAACTCGCTCCTTGTTATCAAAAGCAAAGCTTTATTCGTAGCATCTGTGCTTTTAGCAAGGGTGTGAGGGTATCATTCTTTTACATCTCTGTACAGTAGGCAAATCTAAGCTTTCTGCTTATCATGGTAGGATCTCACTCATAGCCTTAGAGTCACCCAGGCTGAAGTCACCCCAGGAGGTCTCTCCTCCAGCCTCCTGCTCACAGCAGGGTCAACACCACATTCACACAGGATTGCTCTCCACTTTATACAGCTATGCCTTGAGACCCTCCAGGGACAGACACGACTCAACCTCCTGACATAACCTATTCTCTTCCTTACCTATCATATCAGTGTTTTTCCCACTTGTATCTGGCTGGTTTCAGTTTGTCACCATGGCCTGTTGCTGTCTAGCTGCAGACCTCAGTAAAGAGCCTGATTCCTACCTTGTTGGCAACCTCTTCTTAAGTATTGAAAAGCTGCTATCAAGGTCCCTCCCAAGTCTTCCCTCCTCCAGAGCCCTGAGCCTCTCCTTGTAGATGAAGCAGGATTCAGGAAGGAACACCACCCTCTCTGAGCTCAGGCTAAACTTCACCCCAAAAGCAGGCCTGGTAGCCTGATGCTACATCCTACGAAAAGAAGGAAAGGGAGTAATTTATTCCTTTACTTTCTTTCATTTTTAGTATCTCCATTAATCTACAAGCTCTTTAGGCTCTCTACTGCTCCTTGAAGAAAAGGGGTTTCACATAGCACACTCTGTACACGTAACTGCAGTAACTTTTTACACATTTTAGGAGCAGTTTTGTCTCAGAAGAGGCCAGTGCCTAGCTAACAAGGGACTTGGGATACAGCAAAGGAGACAATTGGTTTTGCAGCACCCCAGCACAAAACCTGCCCCCTTGCCAGTCTCACAGGCAGGTAGAGAACAGAAAGGTTGTTCACCCCTGAAGTGAACCTTGGCCTGGAACTGGCAAAGCCCTGGAAAAGCCTAAGTGACATAGTGTGGTATGGTACAGCTCTCCTCAGTTACAGCACTTCAAAAGCACACTGTGCGGGAGTGCTTCCTTGCTGGTGATGCTGCAAGACAAAGAACGATAGCTGTCAGTCCTCTGCCATTTCCTCAGAGCCTACAGTAAGCCAGAGTAGCAATTAAATGCTCTGGCACAACCAGCAAAAATAAGCTTTATTTTGCTCTGTGACTCACTGAGCAGGAACTGGGAGTAGCCAAGGGTTTGAATTAAAAGTGACTTGCCAGCCTATCAGGTTAGTGGAATTCATTCCTGAGATAAGCTTGGACAATTTGACTACTTCTGGCCACTTTTGCATGTAGTCAGCTTCCTGAACTTATTTATCCTGCCAGTTATAAACATGGTAAAATCTGGGTAGAAAGCTGAAGGGAACCGGATAGCATAGTAGCACACCACTGAAAACAAAAACCTGTGCAGTAGAGGCGCCAAGTATGTGCCTGAAGGGAGGAACGTATTTCATCCATCTCAAACATCAAACCAAATCAAAACTTCCCCGCTGTACTGTAGTATCTATTACATCCCACCTTTGTCTACGAGAGTGTCAAATGTCTGTTTTGTTCCTCAAAAGAACCAGGAGATAAGCTGAAGACAAGCCCATTTTAATAAAAGAGCCTTCCTGCACCCGTGGGTTGAAAGATGTCCCTGCTGGGCTGGCTTCTCCAAGGCCAGCCTTGCCAAGAGCACATAAAGCCTGCGTGGAAGCCCAGAGTTAATCCCAGACTGCCTTCCTGGCTTGTCACGCTGTCAGGCTGCCTCAGGGAGCCCAGCCTCCTTACCGCCACCACCACCTCATCTTCCTCCCAGCCACTTGCAGATTTCCAGCACAACAGCTCAGCTTCAGGTGGAGGCTGCCGTTTTTTCTTGACTGAGCCGCATGACCTGCCACGTGATAAGGGAATATTTCCTCATGTTCCTGGGCCAACACTTAGCAAGGGCACTGCAAGATCTGCCCCATCCCACTTGTTTGCATCGTAGCTAAAGCCAGACCTGGCACAGCAGGTCTGCTGCACAGGGATGATGCCATGATTGACAGGAACCTCAGCCCTCTACCATCCACCCTGCTGAAAAATGAACCTCACCCCCCAAATTCAGATTTTCTAGACACTGCTGTGTGAATTGGGTTGGTAAAGAGCAGCAAACCTTCAGGCCAAGGCTTGGCCTCACAAATTCACTTCACCAGCTGAGGAGTGAATTACTGCGCAAGGAGAACTGATAAGCAGCACTAATTGGTAGCCTCAGTGAGAACCATCAGTTCATTCCAAGGAAGGAAAATAGGCTGGCATGAATCACCAGCTGTTTTATAGCAAGAGCATAGGTTACTTGCTTACTTTTTCTTTCCCTCTCCTCTTTCTTTCTTTGTTTCCAGTCTATTTTAGAAACACTGTTGAACAGAAGCTGACTTGCTAATATACATCAAGCTTTTCATTTCTCCCACACAAACACCATTTACATATCATTCAGGTTCTGTATGGATGGCAGCCGGGTTACTCCCTTAAAGTTGCACCAGGTGAGCAGAGACCATAGGTCAGTAGGCCAAAGTCAGGGGTAACCATTGTGCTGAGTGGTTCACGAGCTAAAGTTCATGTTTACCTTTGTGGAAAGTCCCTGCACTGAACGGGTTGGACCCTGTGTGCTGCAATGATGGAGCAGCCTTTTTACTCAGAGGACACATGGGCAAACAGATGGACACTCATTTCATGCAGAAAAATGGAGACGAGTCTGCCCTGCATTGCTTTAGTCATTAAAATAAAAAAAAAAAATAGCTGTAATGATTGACACCGTGAAAGCACTGTAAAACAGAGTGGTGTAACAAAATCTGAAGTGAAGCCCAAGATATGCAGGCTGGTGTGGCATGTGGGTGCTACGACAGCCCTGTTCTTACTGCAAAAGACACAGCAGTTATCAATACCCTCTGGATTGCTGGTGGGGCAGATCAAAGGGACAGGCCTGTCCCCATAAGGAAGCTCAAAACAAATAACTAAAGGCATGAAATGAATAAGCAATATCTTTTTGTGCCTATTCCTTCCCCAACGCGTGCAACCTTAGATCCTCTACAGCCTTGTCTCCATACCTTGCCTTCCCTGAGCATCTCCATGCAGCCTGGGCTACAACTGTGTCCCCCCAGAAGAGTGCTGAGGCCCTGGGCAGAACAACACAGGGAAGTTTACATTGCAGCTTCCCCTTGCTGCTGGGGCCGCTGCTGAGAAGCTCCTCCTTTGTGTGCTTACATGGATCACTCTACTTTTATTTACAGTTCAGTTAAGAAAGAGCATTAAAAAAAAATAATCTTTTGTTTCATTTGCTACATTTAAAAGAACTATGGTATGGTTTGCTAAGACACACAAACCCCTCCATTCAAAACAAGGCAAAGAAAGCAAATGAACAGCACTTTTTTTCCATATAAGTCAACTCCTTGATTACAGAAACTCTATCAAAACTGGAAACTATAATCAAAACTAGATCTATAACACACAGAAAGTACTAGCAGGGAAATCATTTACTGATACCACAAAAGACTGACAGAAAAAAAAACCAACCCAGCAAACCAAAACCCACAGAATTTTGAAGGCTCATAAACCCCCTTGTTCCTGTGTCATCAATACAAGATTTGTATCCCTTGGAGGTGTGACACGGAAGCTGCTCCATCTGCACGACAGAGATGAGCCACTTGATGTTGACAACCTCTAGCTATGACTTCCACATTTGGAAATGAAGATGATGCTGGCAGGTTTCTTGGCTCCATTCATATACAAAACAGCTGTACATTCTTATACCAAATGCTGTATGTAGTTTTTTTCAGATGCAGCTGGTAATCCATATTTTTTCCCCGGTGAACACCACAGAACTGGGTGTCGTTACACTCCAGCTTCCAGAATCAAGTATGTCAGACATAAACTCCATTCGCAGTTAAAAAAATAGATGCAGATTTCACAGCAGCAGAGGAAAAGTTTAAAATAGTAATCATGGTGAACCTTTAATGCCCCAAAATCAGAAGACAAATGCACTTCATTTTCTTTTTGGATTTCTACATCAGCCTTAAGATTTATAGACTCATTATGTCCAGTGTTTGAAAGGAACAACCCTGATGCAGCAAAGCTCTCAATGTCTCAGACCATAGTCCATTTATAGCCAAGTATATTTTTAAGTATGCTCTTAATCTTAACTCTCTCCTGGGGAAAAAAAACAGACCTCAGAAAAAAAGACTACCTTTTCCTGATCCCTTGTTATCTGTTTCCTCCACTGCTTTGACAATTCCTCTCACTAGCCAGACTCGGATCACCAGCTCCTCTGCTGCCCCTCTGCCATCCTCTGTTTTCCTTCATTTCTCTCTCCCTCATCTACTTGCTTTTCCATCTGTCCTTGGCTCCCTTCCACACATAGCACAAAGCTCTAGAAAACCGACTCATGCCTGAGAACGAACTTCAGCTCAATTAGTCGAAGATTATTTCCTCATCTTTGCATTTTTTGACACAATCTGATTTTATAAAGCGCTGGAATTTTTTGCAGAGAAAGAGCACCCAGTCTTGGGGAAGGGGCTCGTGGCTGGGACTGGTTGCCCAAGAGGTTTCTTGGATGCTGGTCTCAGATTTAATCCTAAGAAAGCGGCAATGGCCTCACGTCCTCCCTGGTGGGGCACATGGAGCTGCGCTAGCGGATGAAGGATGCCACCTGAGCTGACACTCCAAAGGGAGCGGAATAGGCCGTTGCTAATCCTTGCAGGCCGACCACCAAGTAGCGGCATCCCTTCTGTAGAGCTTTGCCGATGTTCTGTGGAGAAAGATGGGAGCAGGGGGGGGTGGAAAAAAAGGGAGAGGTGAGAGAAAATACCTTCACATAAAATTGTCCCAACGGGCAACGTCCCCAACCCAGAAAATGAAGGTCTCCAGCAGCTGATGAGGGCTTGAGCATAGAACAACATTTTACCATCTATTTTTATGTAGAAATACACACCCACAGAGTATAGTTAAACCGAACGGATGCAGCCTCCACAGGAAGCCGGGCTTTTATGTGGGCTTCTGTTCAAGAATCAAATCAGTTTAAAAATCACATCTAGTTTGCAGAGATAGCGGTTTCCCCCTCACACATGTTCTAAGTATGTTGCTAACTCTTAAAAGCACATCAGCTGTTAAAAGTGGTGCTGAACAAGAAGGCAGTAAATCACTGAGAATACTTTTATAGAAGTTTCAGTTTTTCGTCAAAACAAGATTTATTTTTTTTTTCAAAATAAGAATGTTTTGACCCACTTCCATGTCTGTATACATTTAAGAACTCATCCATGTACTGCATTAGAGATAACTGGCTACAGATTATTTTATGCAATTTTAATTTCACCATTGATAGTTTTTGCTCATATGCCTGGTTGTGACTGGGGAATTAATATAATGTGGTCAGTCTGGGAGGAATATCAGAAGTAACTGTTAGTAACACTTCATGGTTGTGTGGCACTAGATCAAAATAATCCCTTGTAATGTGAAAACAGAGGATAAACTTTTAAATTGGTGAAATCCAGTCAATACCCATTATATTCCTAGGATTTCTTAAAGCTGGATTATAGTGGTACTGCCCATGAAAACCTTCAGCTGTCATGACGCCACTACATAGCTGAATTTTGCTCTGTTTTGTCCTATGGAAACTTATTGGAGGGAGTCAAGCTGGCAAAATAAGAAAGCAACTTGAGCCCAGGGGTAGAGCCTGAGGACTGAGGAGGAGACATAGGACCTTCCCTTCCCACATCTTCTCCTTTCCACACCATAACTTACCTACCTGGACCTCACGAATGCTTTCAGAAGTCATTCTTTACCACCAAAGCCAAACTGGCAAACCTTTCCCGTGTGACCAATACAAAAAGGAATACCGAGTGTCCAAGCACCGGCCTGTGCTCTAAATGCTGCTACCAGTGCCCTGACACCCAACAGCACATACTGCAATAGCACCAACAGCAAATTAAACTGCTGCAACATAACCATGCTCAAAAGCTGCTCTGTAGAAATCAAGCCTACAGACTGCTTCATACTACATGTGTTTACTGGAGCTTGAAAATCAGCGTTGGAAACTTGGAAGTATCAAATCCTTCATGAAAGAACGAAATACTCTGTTCACCTCTTTATGAAACAGCAGTATTTGTGAGGCAACTCATGACTCTGCTGACATCTGCGCACACTGTGAATTTCAAAACTAAGTAACTTTGGCAGGCTGTCATTTTCTGCATGCACACATATCTTCACCAAAATCATTGTGTAAAGGACGCAGTAGAAAGCCACGTCTCGTACTGACATCTGTAAATCTCTCAGGATCTGAAACCAGAGAGATTTTTACTGCTAACACAAAAATTACTTTTTTTTTGTTACAAATATCCAGGATATACCTAAGCTGTATTTATGTAACACGAACAACAGAAAAATAATCGAATTATTCCAAACTACACTTTTGTAACCAAAGGCACCCGCCCTTCAGGGGAAAAAACCAAGATTGCAAGACTTGTGACTTTCCACACAGGAAAGCAAAAGAACAATTTTGATCCAAAATAGTTGTTACGCAATGAAGGACATGTTGCATTTTTTTCTTTAACTCGTACCAGTGATTTTTCAGGAGACACCTAGAAGTTAAACCGGAGGGATGTTACTGCCCTTTCTTTCGGTCACTTCAGTAAAAGAAATAAAGAAAGCAGGCCAATTAACTGGAAGTTTTAAGGAATGGTGTCAAAAAAAATGACGCCGAGGGAAATGTGGAACAAAGAAAGGCAAAGTACCCGTCACATGGATCAGCTTAGTGTCATTTTCACTCCGAAACGGCAGATTTTCAGCTCTTTGATCCAGGCGAGGGTCGGTGTCGTACCTTCCCCAGCAGGACCGGTTCGTCCCCGGCAAGAGCAATCGCAAGCCAGCGGGCTAAACCGCCGCCTCGGAGCTAAACGCTGGCGCCTAAAATGCCTGAAGGACACGGGGCGCTGCCGAGAGCCCCTCGGAAAAGTCGGTAGCGAGACCCCGCTGCCCGCCCGCTCTCCCCGCCCCGCGCCGGGGGTCCCCGCCCGGCTGCCCGGTGTGGTGTGGGCGGCGGTCGGTGCGGGAGCGCTCTGCCCTGCTCACCTTGCCGTACTTCTTCAGCCGCTTCCCGTAGGGCCGCTTGCCGGCGGCCCGCGGCGGACTCAGCGGCTCGTAGGAGTCGGGCAGGAGGGCGAAGCGCACTTTCCTGGAGGCAGCG
>WTSP01014780.1:0-50253 GCA_025331215.1 Actenoides lindsayi | reverse complement strand
CATATCTCATTTCTAGGAACCTATTCAAGCTTTGTTCTAAATGCAGGATTAGTTGTTTTCTCCAGAGCCTTCTTAAAGGATCACTGCACTGATGATTGCGCTGACTATTACTCAAACATTTATGATATTTTTTTTTTTTCCAAAACTCCTCCACTCACCCCCTCAATCTACTACAAGGAGAGGTAGTACTTACATACAGAAAAAAGTTCAGGCTAGGATTCATCTATCCTGGATGTTTTAGGCAGTCTAGTATCCTTCTGCCAGAACAGCTTTATTTCATTCATTGTTGTCACCAGATATAACAGTAGCTTATTATTAGCAGTTAGAAGATGCTCGTCTCCTTTTCTGGATGAGTTTTGGTAACCTGCAGGCCCTCCAAGCAACCATTTGATTAAGGCAAGGTAGGTTCCTGCCTCTAGCTCTTACTGTTATCTCAAAATTGATGAATAGGCTGGCAAAGATCTCATTTATCTGTTGAGTTCAGCAGCCTTTTCTGCTTGCTGCTGTACTGCAAAGGCATGGATTTGAGAAAGGGAAATGCTGTTCTGGCTTTGATGTTGACTGGTAGGATTCAGCTTTTGGGAACAATGGCCAGTCCCAAGGGCTGGATTGTAGCCACTCATGGAAGTACCTTGTGCTAGATTAAAATGGTAAGGAGAAATGCTTGCTATCAGGTTTGCTCTTCAACAGAGCCTTTCACATAGAAGTAGCTTGTTGTAGTCACCTTCCACTGGGTGTCCTTTCCGGGTGGGACACAGACAGCACTCCCCAGGGCCTCTTTCAGAAACTGACAGCTGAACAAATGTGTTCACTGCATGTGAGTAGGTGGGAGGTCTGGAGAGTCAGTAAGCAGTTTGACATTAAATATAAAGCTGAGCTGCTTTTCATTATATAAAATGGCAGAATCAGGCCAAAATGGGTAATTATCTACACTGAAAAAAAATTATTCTCTTGCCTAGAACATAGAAGATAACCAACTCTGTGTTTTATGCCTCATTTAATTTATCAGCTCTTCCTGAGACATACCTGCTCTGGGAGACTAGCTAAATGCTGCAGACAGAAACAGCAGCTGGCCTCGGATCCAAGAATAGCTTTTTACACATGTGCTACCTGGACACTTCTTTATGCTTGAAAACTAATTCTGCAACACACCTTATGTACCTCCACCACTTTTTTCTTCCTTTAAAATTTCATGGTTCCCTCCTCTTATCACTTTATGTATACATCATTTATACTACCTTGGCTGTATTGGTCCAAATCTGTATTTAAACACAGTTCTTTTATGCCTCTGAGTCAAACATAGAGATATAACAAGAAGTCTTAGGTCTGTAAAACTAATTCTTCTCTGCCTGTTTAGTTCCTTGAATCACTGAGTAAAAGGAAAGTTCATTTTGGAAAGAAACTCTGGAGATCACTTAGTTCAACCTCCTGTTGAAATTAGGGGATTAGATTAGATTAGATTAGATTAGATTAGATTAGATTAGATTAGATTAGATTAGATTAGATTAGATTAGATTAGATTATCCAGGGTGCTGTTAAATTGCACCTTTAATATTTCCAGGGAGAAGATTGCACCACTTCTCTTGACAAGTTACTCAAATATTTTATTGCTCTCAGTCTGGAGAACTTTTATATTATACCCACAAAAAATTTCTTATGAAGCAACTTGTGTCCATTGCTTCTTGTCCTGTCCTTGTCCACAGTGCTTCCTTGTGAATACAGTACCACTGTTTTCTCTGCAGCCACCTTAGACTGGAAGACTGTGATTAGATCACTGATGACTTTTCTTCACTAGGATCGGCAAACTCAAGTCCTTCAAACTTTCTTTATACGTTAAGTTCTTCAGATCTCTAATCATATCAGCAGCCCACTGCTAAATATTCTCCATGTCTTTCTTGTTTTTCATGTCTCTCTTGAACTAGGACCAACACCAGACACAGTATTACAGATGTGGCCTAACAGGTACTGAGTAGAGATGAATAATCACTTCCCTTGATCTGCTGGCTATACTCTTGCTGACACTTCCCAGGACACTGCTTTCTTTGCTACAGACCACAGTGCAGGCTTGCTTTCATTTCACTGTCCACCAGTAGTCCTAGGTCTTCTTCATCAGAGCTTCTCCCTAGCCAGCCTATACAGTTATTTGGAATGAATTTGTGCCAGGAACAGTACTTCAGACTTCTCTTTGTTAAACTTCATGTAATTCTTCTTGGCCCAGCCTTTCACACTGCTGAGTCTGGTTTGTATGGCAGCCCTTCCTTCTCTTGTATCAAACTCTCCTCCCAGAATGGAATGATCTGCAAATTTGAGGAGTGTGCATTCAATCTTATCATGTAGTTTGCTTGTAAAGATATTGAATAATATCAGAGCCAGTATCCACCCCTGAGGAATTTCACTCATGACCAGCAGCTAACTGTTTAACCAGAGGGAAGTCTCAATGCTTCCTCTAAAGCCTGCTCCTACAGTGATTGTTGAAGCCTTCTGGCACCAGATATAATGATAATGCATGGGAAATATAAAGCATTTTGAAATGGCTCCACTCTGCTTCATCTCTTACACTGGCAGAAGAAAGAGACACAAAGAATGGGTACAATTATGAATGGAATGGATGACAGTGACAGCTGTGGAGATAGTATTCACCATTGTGATGTTGATGTCCAGTTGTGGAGGATGTCAAACAGTAAGTGAGCACTGTTCTCAATGCCAGGCCTGGTAACTAGTCTTCCAGAAAGAGGTCTTTGATTCCTTGGTCTCAGTCAGGCCTTAAGTTACAGTATTCCCTTACAGGAGATACTTCTTGATATACAGATGATTTTTTTCTAGGACCTCATAATACATGGGAGTCAGAAGACACAAGAATCTATGCATCCTAGGTCATTTGAAAAGAACAGTAGCTGTTATGGTGAATGAGTGATGAGCCAGACAAGGCATATGTAGACGGGGGAAGTATTGGACTTGGAATATTTTGACAGCATCTTGCAGGCCTTTGCTGGCCCTTGTCATATTAAAGAAAACCAGATCACACAGGGTGAAGGAGAATCTTTCTAAATCAGATAAAGCCACAGATAAATATGCCAATTGACAGTTTGACTTAGGAGTTACATTTCAAGAAAATGCATTCAAATTACTGAAGAACATGAGTGCAGTTTGGATATATAAACCCAAGACAACAGAAGGAAGTAAAAAACAATGTATCTGTGATCTTTTTATTCTGTATTTATTCTGAGTAAGGCTTACATTTTGCCTCAGATACAGTTTTGATTAAAATGAGCACCTTGAAATTACCAATAGTTTTATTATACATTTTATGAGATAGTACTTGTCCTATCGGACTCATTGTGCTTAAATCTGTAGAAATACGTCGTAATTTGTGATTACTGCTGGGAACTTCTCATAATCTAGAAGAGGAGTGGAAAGTATGCCTGAAAGCAGATACAGATTAGATTATGATGACTGAAGGAGGGTAGCAGAGTGTTTAAAACTGTGGAGTTGCTTTGGGATGGACAATTTACTAGGGAGAGTTCAACAGTTGCATAATTGCCAGGAACCCACGCTTTGTCAAATGACTTTCTGCAACAGAAAAAGATGTTTCAAGAAATGTCAACCTCTTTAATCATCCATTAGTGCCAGAAAGCTGAAGCTGAGATATATATCAATATGACCTTTCTTAATATTTTATACAAACATCTAAAATACATGCCAGAATTTGTGTATTCACTGCCAGTGAAACAATAGGGATTCTGAATGGGTTACAAAATATTTAAATGTCACCCTGCAGAAAGGCAGCTGTCCCTACAGAGACCAAACTTAAGTGTAAAGATCAAGTGATAGTATTTAAATCTTACCAAGCTAATGGAGAAGTGTGTGTACAAACATGAATCTTTAATCCAAATAGACTGACTTTATGTCTAGACCTATCTTGTTGCACAGGTGTATAAAACCAGAGAAGACACATGGGTGTGGTTTATGTGAACATTTTCTGGGTATTTCTAGCATTATCAAGAATGAGGTTGCATTTTAAAATAATCTTTTCCCCTGCTAGTGAATAGACTTGATGGAGTGAAAAAGGAGATCACACTTGCTTAAAAAAAAAAAAAAAAAGGACAAAAAAAAAAAAGGCTGCACTCCAGTGTGACAAACAGCAATAATAACCTATTTACAACTTACTTTAATTATTGAGGAAGGTGCATAAAGCCTGAGATTTTCCTTGGACTCAGTACTGAGGCCAGTCCTGTTTAATATCTTTATCAATGATCTAGATGAGAAGATCGATGGCACACTCAGTAACTTCGCAGATGACACCAAGTTGATCAGGTGTGTTGGTCTGCTTGAAGGTAGGGAGACTATAGAGAGGAATCTCGTCAGGCTCAATCAATGGGCCAAGGCCAATGGCATGAGGTTTGATAAGGACAGGTGCAAGGTCCTGCACTTGGGTCACAACAACCCCATTCAATGCCACAGGCTTGGGGACAATTAGCTGAAAAACTGTCCAGTGGAAAATGACAGCCAGTTGCATAGGAGCCAGCAGTTTGCC
This sequence comes from Actenoides lindsayi, assembly GCA_025331215.1. Taxonomy (NCBI): domain Eukaryota; kingdom Metazoa; phylum Chordata; class Aves; order Coraciiformes; family Alcedinidae; genus Actenoides; species Actenoides lindsayi. The sequence continues at coordinate 45,719 of WTSP01014780.1, read as the reverse complement.
CAGTTGGCCAAGAAGGCCAACAACATCATGGCCTCTATCAGAAATAGTGTGGCCAGAAGGGCTAGGGAATTGACTGTCCAGCATTGGTGTTGGGCACCTCACTACAAGAAAGACATTGAGATCCTAAAGTGAGTCCAAAGAACCACAACAAAACTGATTAAATGTCTAGAGAACCAATTTTATGAGGAGTGACTGAGGTACCTGGGGTTGATTAGTCTGGAGAAAAGGAGGCTGAGGGGAGACCTTATTGCTCTCTGCAACTACCTGAATGGAGGCTGTAGTGAGGTGGAAGTAGATCCTTTCTCCCATGTAACAAGTGACATGACAAGAGTAAATGGTCTCAAATTGTGCCAGGGGAGGTTTAGATTGGATGTTAGGAAAAAATTCTTTTGTGAAAAGTTTGTCAGGCACTGGAACAGATTACTCAGGGAATTATCCAGGAAGTATCCCTGAAAGTATTTAAAAGATGTGTAAATGTGGTGCTTAGGGACATGGTTTAGTGGTGTCCTGGCAGTGCTGGGTTAACTGTTGGGCTCAATGACCTTAAAGGTCCCTTCCAAACAAAATAATTCTATGATTCTATGAAATCAGTGACAGAAACTAATAAAAAATCACTTTAGCTCAAACTTGTGATGAGCTTGCATTGCTCCATTGACACGTGGGAATTTATTAAGTTTTAGTTGTTTTATCACACTGGTGAAACTTCTATTTTTCATGGACATTTAAAAATAAGAAGTGCTTGTTCTATAGATAAGTTGTTACTGAAATGAGAGAAGGCAAAGATGACAACAGTTTTTAAAGCAGTCTTTATTTTCTTCTGATCCAGAATCCATAAAAATTTTGATATTTTTTTTTCTATATGCCTGAGAAGTTTTGTCAGAATGTATAGCTCAGAGTTCTGAATAAAAAATATCGAGGGAGTAATAATACAATATTATGATGTAAAATGGGCATAAAAAATTCATTAGAGTAGGATTCTACATAATTTTTTATATCAGAAGTCTATCTCAGTAGCATCAATGTCATTCTGTGGTATCATCAGACTTAATGTTGGCATGTTTCTGATTTTTAGAGCACTTTCTCTATTTCCTACACATAGTATTTCACAAGAAAGATTGATTTAGACACAGATAAGAAGTTTTGTAATGACCGTACTATCTTTATATGATACAGTAACGAAATTGCATTTATGCAACCCCTGTCTATCAATCATGCTTTGCTTCTTGTTTACACCAAGCACAAGACTTCATGAGTGTAACACGCGATGATGATCTTTCAGCTGACTGTGCCTCAGCTGCCTATGGAACTCATCCATAACACCATTTTCAACTGTAGCATCAAGCTAAATCTCCTGCAAGAAGGTGAACTGATTTCATTTTATATTATGAAAGAAATGAGTAAAAAATGATGCATGACACTTAGCACTCATTTATACTAACACTCACTGTCTACTTTTATTTCACAATGGAAACTTTTAGTTATTTTATCTTTCATTCCTGAGATATGCTGATATCCTACAAAAAGGCTACTATAACTTTTTACTCCTTTTGACATTGACAAAGAGATTATGGAAAGAGAGAAGATCAATGTATGCCAATAGTGTTTCATTTTTCTTTTATTGGAGCCAAAGGGTAGTCTAGGGTAAAATATTCGATTGACTCAAATGGAAGTGTAAGAGAGGTCAGGCAAAGCTGCAAATATCAAATATGAACATAAAGAATTATATTCCTTGACAGAGAGTTAACAGAATTGTGATTCTGTCTTATTATCTGTATGGTACACCATTCTACCAAAACCCTCATCTGTATAGTCATAACTTGGAACTGATGTAAATTTTGAGAAAGTTACCATAAAAAGTTATGTTATTGCAGAAGGTATGAAGCTCTCTACAGACATGTCATACCCTGCCATTCTCCCAGTAACACACGAACATAAGCCAGTTAGAAGATAATATTCTACATCTATAAATACTAATCCAACTACATATTTTATTCTGAAGCTCACGCAGAGTTAAGCTGAAAGGTGTGATGAACACACAACTGGCTGACGTCAGGGAGGCTATATTTCACTGTTTTTGCCAAATACAGTCTCATCTTGTTTCACTGTTTCACTTCTAAGGGCATGAAAAAAGAATCAGAGCTGTCTCTGGATGCTGCTTTCCCTCGCAATTTATTCTGTTGATGTCCTGTAATGTATAACAGGACTGATGGCCATTTTTAAAATTGTAAGATGTATCTGTAGTAAGAACTCCATTTTGTATTACTTGCTAACAGCTGTCTAATTTGCACTGGATAGCTTACGGAATTGCACTTCAAACAGCTACTCTAAGAAAAGTGTTTAAAACTTCAATTGCTATTGTTGAGAAATTGTCAATGCTGCAGTCAAGGACACTTGGCTGTTTGTCTTTTAGCTACTGGTGTATTTCCATGAAATGCTGAATCTTCAGTTCAAGCAGCCTTTGTAGAGAAAAGGGCAAACTTGCCATAAAAAGGCATGGATAAAAAAGCAGAAACCAAATTTGAATGGACATTGCTAGCACAAGATTTAGGAATAAGCATAGAAAACAATAAAACAATCATATCTTGCAAGAAGGATGAGGGTAGGATTTGCTCTCCAGTCTCATGTCAAGAGTCTTCAAACTCACAAAAGGTGAGACCATAATGGAAAGGGAATACATCACGGAAAGTCTGATATTTGGTAATGAAGTCATAATTTCTGTTGACTTAAAACCATAAAGTGGTGGTTGCAAGAAAATTCTTTGCTAGAAAATTCTTTGCTAGGCTTATTTCTCACCTGCAGGACATACTCACTACAGAGTTTAAACTAGAGGATCTTATACTCATCAGGCTTGTCTGGAATGTAATGGAGAAGTGATCGTGGCAATCAGAAGTTTAAGACATTCATCTCATGCCACAGAGCAGTTGGATGGCAGCATGTATATGCAAAGTACTCTCCAGCTGGGCTGAACCCCCAGAACACATCCTTAGAGTATACAAGTAGACTGTCTGGAGCTTGTTATGTTCAGCAACATGTTATATCTAGTATCTAGTTTCCTTGCAAAAGAGAAGTAGATCCTGCAGGGTGAGTTCTTGCCAAGTGGGAACAAAAAAATGCAATGCTCTATAAAGCCTGAGGCTGTGTAATGGATCCCAGTCTGCTGTTCAGACACAGACTGATATACAGAGAATTTACCTTGCAAGAACCCATTTCTTATGGAGAAAATTCATTTAAGGTTAAATCTGCATCTAAATTATCTTCTCCCATTATTTTTTTTTCTCAAAGTGGGAAAGACTAAAGGCTTTTTTATGGATGAAATACTACTTTTACTTATCTGGACATCTTTCCTTCTTTTCATAGTGAAAAATCAATGGTAAACTGAAATTTAAAAATTAGCAGAACTTTAAGAGTAAGTTGTTGCTTCACTGGAGCGTTTATTGTATTATACATTTGGTGTTAAATCAGTCTTTTCAAATAAAATATGTCAGTGGCAAATGTTATAAAGCTGGAATTATCTGGGAGAAGAATCACCACAAAGTTACAGTGTGACTGCCATCAACCCACTGCTCATTACAGGTTTAAAGACAATGCCTGCATTTAAGCTTGAACTTAAGTCCCACTTAAAGCAATAGTATTTTAACACGTATCTGCAAAGATATAATTAAGTGCTTTGTTGTAAATAAGGCTGTGTGCTGAGGCTACTCTATGCCTTCTGTGATCAGGCTTTAATTATAATTGCACTAGATATACAGGCTTTTATACTCTTGCTTGAAAAGAGGATAATGATCTATAATGTGCTTTGAAAGTATAGACAGTGAACATCTGGAATAGTTATGATGAAATCAGGTATCTGACTATGATGAATCTTTTGATTTATGTTGTTCACATCTGCCAGAGAGTTTGTAAATCTAGTTACTATATATAGGTAAAATGAGAAAGTGTTTATCTCCATGCTATGTGAATACCTCAATTTGTGGATCATTTTTCATTTTTATTACTCCTTGGCTTAACTTTCCGATTTAAGGAGTTCTCCATTTACTCTGATAAACTTGAAAAAATGTCAGAATAAACAAACATATCACATCTAGCGATATTTTGTCACTAATATATTATTTGAATTATATTTATTGTTCTAATGTATCTTTCACAGGGCTTTAAATTTTATCATACTCTCTGCATAGCAGTAAAGCCATTTCCATTGCAAACTTGTAACAGTAATGGATAGCAGCCTTCCGGGGATAGGCTTCCGAGAAATTTATTTCAACTCATGTTGTTCAACCACGCAGTGAATGAATTTATTTCCATGACAGATAAGGATTGCACAGATCACTTTTAAAATGATCATGGGACACCACAAATCAGTAGTAGTGAAGAAAAGGAAAATGCAGGATCTTATTATTTCTTATGTTTTCTTTAATCCTCCTAGTTCCTGCTGTAGAAGTGTCAAATGTGTACTGTTTCATTAGCAGTCATTAAGAAACCTGAGAAACCAGTTGAGACACTCTTTTAGATCTCTGAAGTCTGAATTGCTTATTATTTTTTATTTTTAAGAGGTGCGTTGAGCATTTTCTTCTAGTGAATATGCACGGAAATCAATAAAGCTGGATTTCTGCAAAATATATTTCAACATCAGCACTGCTAATAGAGAGAGTTACATCTCAGAGCCTGATTAGTGCATGCACCTTTACTGAAAAGATTTACAGAGCAGGATTATTTTGATACACTATGAGCACCTATTGACTTGAATGATCTACTCAGAATGCATGAGAAGAACTATAGATGTACTTATGAATTCATGTTTACACTATAAATAGGTTTGTCTCATCAATAAAAAACCAAAAGACCACAAAGAAGAAAACACCTCTAGGCCTGGGGAGGCTGTCAATTGGTTAGCCTACGTTAAGAGATTTTTACACAGATGTGGCTTTCATAGCACTGTATGTGGGCTTTTTCTGCCTTTCTGAGTTGGCAGTTGTGCTTCAAAGCCCATTTTGGCAGCCTCATATTAATGGCTTTGTGATGCTGTGTTGAACCATTGATCCTGCAAAGTGTGCAAGCTCTGTGACAATGAAAGAGGCATCATGTCGCTTCTTTCACATTTCTTTTCAAAAGCAAAGAAAAAACTCTTTAAGAAAATATTTTCAGTATTTTCATTGCAGCACTTTTGAAAAGAAACCTTGAAAATTGTCCCAGAAAAGACTCAGAAGGAGAAATACATCCCCTAAATTTCATATTACTGTTGATGTTTAAGATATTTTTTTACCATCTACATGCAAACACTCATGTACATTAATTTAACCAGGAGTTTATAATTGTAATAACAATCCTCAGCTTCAGAGGAAATAAAGTGTGAGGTGATGTAAAGAAGCAGCTTGTTACGAATACTTATTGCCATGGGGGAAGCAAGACTCCATTCTGTCTATTTTAAGTAATGAGGCAAGCATAGCCAGCCACTGTATTTGTTCCACCTAGTGAACAGGTCAGCAGGAGGGATTGGCTCCTCACAGGTGGTTTGAACACTGGCTTCACCTAAGCAGCAGGAAAAATCTTCATGATCTTGATTCCTGTCAGAAACCCTAAGACCCAAGCATTATGCAGATAAGCTACAACACTATCTAGCTTGACCCGTTTTCTAACCCAAGAGAATTTTGCCACAGACTACAGTTAAAGTGTGCATGTGCATGTGTGTGTAAGAGAAAAATTTAATCTTCTTTCCTTCAGATGTTCAGGTACTGCAGACCTGCTCTGGTCTTGCTTTGAATGATTAGCATTCATTGTTCTACAGCATTTCTAGTAGCACAGAAATCCCCTGGGCTTAAATGAAAAGCTGGACTCCACTCCAATGTTTGTACGTGTGTATGCCACTTCAGTGATACCAGTAAAATGGGATTTGCTTGTGGTGTATAGGCAAACTGTGACAAACATCTCTAATGACTACTCTTCTCATAAATGTTGCTTTTCAGCATTACTTCATGCTATTTTGTTTTCAGTTCCAAAATAACAAGATGATATTAGACAATATTTTAGGTACGACTGCATGGTGCTCACCATAGCTAATATACTCCTTGCAAATTTGCTTGAGTGGAGGTATTAACCTCATGGCTTTTCAGGACATGAATGACTAACATCTGGGAAATGGTGGGCAAAAGGCACCTGTCAAAGCTCACAGGTAGGGCTGTACTGTAACAATAATAAGCAGTGAAATGTCCTGGCCTGCAGTCCTAGCTTTATTTCCCAGGTTGTCCTTTGGCTTTGTACCAACAGCACCCTGTTTGCTTTCAAAGTATTTACTTCCTTCTGTTTTCTAGTAATATCTAATAGTGCTATTATATAAAGAATGTATTTGTTTGAACACACTCTTTTTCAAGATAAAAACTTCAATAACTTCTTGTTACATTTTCTGAGATGCTTTTGCACCAATACTGAAATGCTACCTGAAGTTCCATATATGGAACATGGGAGAGGTCCCACAATAAGAAAATAATTACAGAATCACAGAATCACTCAGGTTGGAAAAGACCCTTGGGATCATCATATCCAACCATTAACCCTACTCTATAAGTTCACCCCTAGACCATATCCCCCAACACCACTTCTAAGTGATGTTTAAACACATCCAGGGATGGTGACTCAACCACCTTCATTGGCAGCCTATTCCAATACTAATTAATTAATTAATAACATTAATTAGTAGCAAAAGCAAGTTTTTAAGCATAATACCTGTAGCGGTGAAGGCAATGCAATGCATTGCTGTGTGAGTGTTTCACCCTGTGTCAGATGGGCTGCAGCAATTGCCTTTGCATTTGAACGGAGCCCGTTGCAGAAAGGAAGCAAAATGCATTCAGTTCTGTAAACTACTGTGATTTTTATTCTCTTTGCAACAGCTGAAAGTACATGCAGTAACTTCAAAGCTTTCATTAAGATTCATCTGTTCAGGCTGTTATTTGAGCCCTAAATCAAGGTCTGACTGTTAGACTGTTGTCTTTCTTTTGCAGACATGGCATTGTCTCAGCCCTTGCCAGGTATTCAAGGAGTTTTTTTCACAGTTTAGTACATTTATCTTCAATACTGGCTCTTTTGCTGCAGTCTTCTACTGCTGTGCTCCATTAAAAGTCTATTATGCAATATTCATCTATTCTAATATTCTCCATTCCCCAATTTTCTGAAAACTGCCAGAATATGTAAAACCTTGTTCTCTGAGAAATTCAAGTGACATGATTTAGATGGAATACCTGTAAAATGAACACAGCATTGTTCTGTAGTTTATTAATATAGCTGATCATTAAGCATTGTTCTACTGTTTATCTATTTTGTCAATGGAAACCTAAAGTGCTTGTGGTTACTAGGTTTTGGACTCCGGATTTGTTAAATACCCCCTCAGCCAGCTATACTGCCAGGAAATTGTGCTTGTTCTCTTCAGATTCTGGTTGAAATTGTAACCACTAGGATCAGCCAAACCTATGAACACTGTAAGTTCAACTATAAGATGCTGATATCATATTGATATCTCAGCTTCAGCAAATATCTTTGCTATTTTATGTCTCATGTCTTCAAAGTTTTTGTGGAGATCAAGACAATCATTCCACCTTTTATATTCTGCAGACACATTTCAATGACATTTTTACCTCACTGTGCAGTTTCAATTTCTCTGGTGACCTTAGCTTAACCCACTATGTTCATTCTCTGCTTGCACTAATCTTCACCCTGCATACTCCACATAATTAAATTTAGCACCAATTATGCTCCAAATTTCTGTTCTAATAGAGTTATCAAGGACTTTAAGCTCCTTACGCTTTTTTTTTTTTTACTTTTTAGTCTATGAAAGACAGGATCATAGAAGTTCTTAGGACTTAGATTATAAGCCTTTATCAGAGAAATGTGAAAACCACACTAGATTTAGAGACTGTCTGCACATTTCGAAATAAAGAGATGCTAATGTCTCCTGTTTATCACAAATATTTCAATACAATACATCCTGGACTGTATTTTCAGCAAAGTATATCTTTCTGGATGTTTTGAATGGAAATGAAATTATTTGATTCAGGAATCTACAGATAGCATGACATTACTGGATTTTTTTCCTGATTTAATTTTTTTGGTTTTGAAATATTAATCACCCTACCTTAATTTGTGTGTGATAATGTATTCAAACAAATAATTATTTTGATACAGATTCAAAATTTACTAGAGCCTGTCAATTTTTCTATAAATCACAACATTGGTGTTTAATTTTTGTAACAGCAGTCAATTTTCCAATACGTAGGGATTTAATTAAATAGGTATTTCATATCTAACATCACAAAAACATGCACAAGTAAAGAAGTCATTATATTTAAAGGTTACTCTAGGCAAACGAAAGCAAAAAAAACCCCACAATTCTAAGATTAGCTTCTCAATCTCAGTTTAGGATTCCTGATTCACTGTTTTAGCTAAATGTCTACTTCTACTATTCTGCTGCACAAAAACTGCTCCTGATATAATTCAAAATTCCGCATATGAAATGAACGAAGAATCAGAACCCTATCTAAAGAGGGATTTGGCCCATCAAAGGTTTATGCCCTCTAAAGAAACATGAGCATTATTAACTTTCCAAGTATTTTGTATGACAAGACTCTTAGCATATAAAAACATTGGTATTATAAGAGCCATTTCACTTTCAGACTACTGTTATCATCCTCATTTTTGATTGTTATTATTCTCTCATTTTTTGATAGTGTGACAGCAGACTTGAAAGTGATCACTCATTTTCCTGCCATTATTCATTATTAAAATGAAAATATATTTCCTTTTTCTCTAAGCTTATTTATTTCACCAAGTGAATATTAAAGTAATCGCCGAGTATTTTGTTTCATCAAAAAATTTAAAGCTAAAAAACCCAACAACCAACCGACTATTTTGTGGGAGTTTGCTTGCAAAACAAGAACAAATAATTAGGAAATAAATTTATCAAGAGAGAAATAGTGAATCAAGCCAAATTATATTCTGCCAAATTCTGTTCTCTGTTGAGTTTACAGATACATCATAGTTAACACGGCAGTAGAATTTTTTCCCAGTATGTAGCAGTGAACATTAACCAGGTAGATTAGCAGAGACAAACATACAGCTGTGTCTTCCTGGCATCTGTGGGGTTTTTTGATTTTTTTTTTATGATGGCCAATACAGCATCAAATCGTGTAATTTTGTTTACACTTGAAAGTTAGACAAACATTAGACTAAATCACTTATACTTGTTCCAGAGAGCCAGTTTTCCTTTGATCCTAATGATCTTTGCCTACAGGCATCAAGGGCTACCTTGATACTTATTCTTTGACAAATGATCTACCATCCTTAACAACTGGGACACGGAAAAAACCAGGCAGTTTCTGAAGTTAAAAATAAACAATTGTACATAGCAAGGATGCCAGCTTTAATTTTTTAGCGTATCTTTTTAAGAAGTTGTGTCAAGTTTTCTACAGATACCAACAAAGCTCTTTCAAATGCACTATTCATAAAATAAATTTTTAGCCTGGTTTGTGATAATGCAATGCATCAGCAGTCAATTGCAAATTTATCTTGCATATAAAATATCTCAAAAGAAGGTATTCACGTGAACAATGGGTCATAAAATAAAAATTCTTTATGGATTTGGTGCTGTCTTCTATAAAACTAAAAACTGAGGAACAAAAGAAGAGGAAAAACAAGATAAAAGAATTAAAATAATTATGGAAACATTGTATTTTGATGTCACTGCAGCAATTTTTCCTTTGATGAAAAGCTCAGCGGTAGAAGATCCTATAAACTGATAAATGGAACACTCAGTAATGAACAGATAATCTGAAAGCAGAAAGTTGAGTCTTTTTAGCTGCTGAGTTATGCAGTTTCGTAACAAACTTCTTGCCATGGTAAGGATGTATTAACAGAAATGAAACTCAGAAAAAAATTTCATTAAGGTTCTGCCCTAATATTCACTGGAGGGAATCTCCAGAAGTTTCAGATTCTTTGGGAAGTATTTTATAATTAATTTTACAAAAATATATGGAAATATCTGAACTGGTTTTGGCTGGGATAGAATTAGTTTTCTTCATAGTAGCTAGTATGGGACTACGTTTTGGATTTGTGACCAAAACAGTGTTGGTAATACAGGGATATTTTAGATATTGCTGAGCAGTGCTTACACAGCATCACAGCCATTTCTGCTTCTCATACTGCCCCACCCTTGACTAGGCTGGGGTTGTGCAAGAGGTTTGAAGGGAACACTGCTGGGACAACTGACCCCAGCTGACCAAAGATATATCCCAGACCACATGATATTGTGCTCAGCAGTAAAAGCTGAAGGAATAAGGAGGAAGAGAGGCATTTAGAGTGATACTGTTTGTCTTTCCAAGTAACCATTACTTGTGATGGAGCCCTGCTGTCCTGGCCTGGCCATGGGAAGTAGTGAATTAATTCCTTGTTTTGCTTTGCTTGCATGGGTGGCTTTTGGTTTACCTCTTAAACTGTCTTTATCTCAACCCATGAGTTTTCTCATTTTCATCCTTCTGATTTTCTCACCCATCCCACCTTGAGGGGGGAGTGAATAAGTGGCTCTGTGAGCCTTAGCTGTATACTGGGGTTAATCCATGGCAATACCATATCCCAAAATGACTAAAACTATGAAAAATGTACATCTGTGACATGCCTGCAAGTCAAGGTCATGACAAACACATGAGTCTTTTTTTAAATTACAGTGTTAGAATGGGAAGTAATGACACCTTCAGCAATAAAGCTGCTGTTTCCTGTTACTAATTTGGACTTAGTTCATTACATACTTTGGTCCACTGGTGCTGGAGTTTGGAGTCTATTGACAGAACAAACACAAAATGGGAGAATGCAGTGCATAGTGCAACATTTCTCCCAGTATGTCTCAACTAAGGTTTACATGAGCTACTTCAAAGGTTTATAGGATGGTTTCTCTCTATACCCTTTCAAACAGCCTGATAATCTGCAGTGAATAGCAAGATGACTACAAATTATGGGTTTGTTTTCATAATTGGGTAGTGAACTGATGTTCAACAGCTGTTTTCAATAGCACATACATATATACATGTATACATATATGCACACATACATAAATATGTGTATGCATATATATGTGTATGTTGGAGGCAAATACATACACATATGAATACAAACACATGTACACTTACACACTCATACATTTATGAAATTACTGGGAAAATAAGAAACATAACATTACATCATCCCAGTGGGGCTTTTTATCCTCAATGGATATCAGGGGTACTCAGCAAAAAAATATCTATTTGAGACCACTATAGAGGGTACTTGTCACAAATTATTTATTTGAGACCTCTATAGATAATCTTATACTAATGTTCAATGGATGAAGCACAGCAGAAATGTCTTTGTGTAAGACAGCTTTGATTAGAAATGATGTAAAATGTTGGACACTGAAAATTACTTCTGTTATCTACCATGTTATTTATCTTTATTGGTAAGCAAAGAGTCATTAATTGGGAATAAGCTAGAACCAAGAGGAGATGCAGTTTAGACTACATAAGCTTGCTATTGAATTGCACTCACAGTGCAGGCAAGCTAATGTCTTTCACATTACATAACTGAATGTGATAACAAGTAGTTCTTGTACCTTATGTTGTGGTCCTATGATATCCTCATGAGATGCAACACCTCATTTTTATGAGGGCCTTGAGGAGAGCACAGAGTGGACATAGCCTGGAGACAGAAATATGTGGTCATAAAAGGTGTTCACTGATGGTGCCCATAAGGGCAGCAACATCATTCACCTATAATCCTTATGAAATCTCCAGTGAATCAGTAAAAGTTTGTTGCTAGTTGTGATAGTTACTTTCAATGGCTCAATTGTTTGAAGTTTGATTTGTTGCTTGTTTTCCCTCCTTAGTGCTGAATAAAATCCAATCTAAAACTAAATTACTTGCCTTCTTGACTTAGGTTTCATTAAGCAAGAGTATTAATGACATGGATGATCAAAATGGGGAGGAATTGAGCTTATTTAGCAACCTTTTAGACAGTAATGTAAACATTCAGTTATTTTAACTTAACAAGATTAATAAACAGGTCAAAAGTACATCAGTAAAACACACAGCAGAAATAACCTGTATTTCTTATTACCCAGCTCTAGAAGGCCATTTGTCTTGAGAAGAATGAATTTATTCTGTTTCATTATTCATTTCACTGACTGAATAGAAATAAAATTGGATTTCCTTATAGAATTGCTGATTTGTTCAGAGATTAAGTTCAAATATTTGGTTAAAATTAAACCTGGAGCATAAACATGATTTTTCATTTCAGAAGACTGTACTTCATGCTTTTTTGAAAGTGTAGTTTATTCAGAACTACTATATTATTGCTTAGTAATTTGAGTGCATTTTCATCTCCTAGAGAAGAATGTGTACAACATTACATTGATTTAGATTATTGTTGAGTCTAAAGCATTTTTATGTACTAAAATACCACTTCTGATATGATGAAGACTTGTTATCCCTTTATCATGCCATTGAACAATGCCCACATTGCTGTACTTTGCTGATACTCACCTCAAGGGAGGGATAAACAGGGAACCTATTGTCTGTCTCCTACACTTCAGCTTACTGAATTTGTCTTTTCTTTATAGCACAGAAAAGTTTCTTCTTTCTACTAGTTAGGCAAATAGCTTAAATGTAAAGCATCAGCCTTCCCATTATTACTCAAGTACCAAGGGATTGGTAACATTCCTAACTCAATGCTTTAAAAATAAAAAGAAACTATTTTTCCTGTTTAAAATTGTACTTTGAGGGGTTATCTGTATCCTGGGAAAAACTAGAGTGATGATGAAATCAGTTTACTGACATCTTTCTTGCCTGAAATGTTTCCTTGATCACAACTTCTGTAAGAGGTCAAGCTAAAGATCAGTCTAGCACAGTATCCCCCAGTGGCCAATAGCAGATATTTAGAGAAAAAAACCTCTAAGAAATAGGGTAAATAGAGAATGCTCTTCCATCTGGTAAACCATTCCAGCTGTCAGTGGAACAAACTCCACATCCTAGCCCAGAAAATTTACCTAGTACATTTTTAAGCCATTTACACCTTTGACTTTCATGATACTCTGCAATAAGGAGGTCCACAGTGTAACAGTGACTTGTATGAAAACAGCATTTCCCTTTGGTGTTCCTAAAACTTCTGTCTCCTACTTGCATTGTCCGAGCCTCATACCCTTCATGTGTTAGGAGTAACTAGTGAGTAATCATTCCCAATGCCCCTGTCATTCACCATTCCATCAAATCAGCTTCCTGAGACTACAGGTTGTATAAAATGAAGTCATATCTTGTCTGCAGGCTTTGGTTTTCCCCTTCTTATTCAAGTATGACTGAGAAGACTTTTTTTTTCTTTTCCTTTTTAAGCCATTCTATTATCTTTATCTGTATTGGCCATATGACTTCCAGCAATCCTGCTGGTTTAATTCATTATTCTCTCAGATGTTTTACCATGTAGCTTATATTAGTTGTTTCTATCATTACTTTTTCTATCATTTATACACACTTCCATGTTTGCTTGCTACTTCTTTATCTCCTTTTTGTCACTATATGCTCCTTACTAGCATATCTGTATAATTGATCACTGTGTGATCCACAGTTTTGCAAGACTCTCCATATATTACTGACATAAACTTGAAGATGTCTCTGATGATTTCCTGATTCTAATATTGATATATTTCAGCTGGTTTAGTTTATTATTTATCACATTGCTTGGCTCTTTTCCTTCTTCCTTGTATTTCCATCTGAGTAATGGCAAATTGAAATTTCCACTCTCTAGTTTCAGATGTGCAACTTTCAGCGATTGTTAATGCAGCTAGAAAAGTTTTTGAAGTGTATTACATTTGCAGCATCCTGCCCTAGAGCAGACAAAAGCAAAAGCATTATATAAATTCATGTCTAGATCTATATGAAAAAAACTAGTCCAAAATATTCCATTCATCTAGTTATACTATTTCATCTACTTCACCTCAAAGTTATTCTTAAAGAACATCTTTGCATATTCTTGGAATTGACAATAAAAGACAATAAAAGACAATAAAAGAGTGAAGCAGAGATGTACAGGTGTATCAGTTGAAAAGCATAAAAACTACTACTAACAAATCTTTTTCTGTCATGTGCATTTATTTCTTGTAACTTTTTTAAAAGGCAGACAAGCTGCTTTTGTTTGTTGGTAGGTTTTTTTCTTATTTTACAACCAATACAAATAATTGAGCATGAATGGAAAAAAAAAAAAAAAAAAAAAAGAAGCAACAAAAGTAAATAAAATGACCTACAAGAAAGTGGTAGTGCAAATATTGCTAAAATAAGTGTCACTCTCTAATTGTATTCTAAATTATGGAACTATGAAATCTAACTGTAAAAACTAAAAACAGCAAGTGTTGTGCAGTTACATTTAAGCCAGAAAGCTACCTGTACCACTGCCTTTATATTGGACTTCTACTCTGCCCAGAGAAGCAGCACACCAAAAGAAAAATATAGCATCATGTCTGTAACAAAAAACTGCTGGGTGCTTCCCTTATTTTGGATTTCATATATGCTGTGCATAAAGTGAAGGACTCTGCAAGAGCAAGTGAAACCACTTCAAGTTCCTCTTCACTTTGACAAGATTTTTTCCTAATTCACTATGCAAGTGCAACTAAGAAGGAAAGTTAGACATTCACACATCTTTTCTTGTAAATATGTCACATAGAGGGGAGCTGATGAGAGCTTGATTTGAACTCCTAGGTCCTATTTGCATTACATATGTATTTATAGAAGATTACAACCTCTTCTGGCAGGGTTTGATATGTCCTGGCTTTGATTCTTATTTTACATTACTCACAATGTGAAATATACGTCCCTTTCATCTTGTAGGTAGAAAAGTGAGATAACCGACAGTCCTTGATAAGTGTCTTACAGCTATGATAGCTGTGAGGAAGTAATGACTTATCACCTGGAACACTGGTATTCACAAGTCTGGGTGTGTTACCCAAAGAAATAAACAAGCAGTACAGGAAAAGCTTTGTCACACAGTTTATTGCTGACACCCTGAGAATATGACCCTTTTACCCTTGTTCCCATGAGCATTCCTAACGAAATTCACTTCTTTCACTAAATTACCTACAAAACACTCCTAAGGATGTTCTTCACAATATAGTAGTTGAGATAGTTCACAGTGATAATGCGAGACATACATACTCCAGACTTGGCAGCAGCTAATTTTCAATTATCATGCTCCGTTACTTTCCTAACAATGGTACAGGATGACCCAATTCTCCGCTGCATTTCTCCATTTGCAGACTGGGGAGCCTGGTTGTGTCTTATTAAGCCTTTTCTTTTCTCTGTTCCATCGCTGCTGAAACAGGCAGCATCCTGCAGTCTGGCTCTACATCTCACTGTGAACTCTGAGACTTTCACAGACCTCCACATGTTTGGACTATTCCCAGCTAGGAAGCAAATCAAGGAGAGTTCAGAAGCAACCTTTAATGCAAGACATCTCCATCTGCCTCTGTATATTTAAACAATATATACCAGAACCCTTATATGAAAAATATTAATATGGTTGAGGCCAAACTGTTCACACTTGGAACTGTAACATGTCTTTTGTTGTGTTGCATTTTTATTTTAAGCAGTAGAGGTCTCAGTATGAAAATCAATTGCCTGGTTTTTTTTAAGTGCTGAGGAACAGCTTAAATATAACCACAATTCAATAAGCAAAATGAAATGCACTACCTGAAATACAGGTGTAGATGTTAACAGTTAAAACATTACCAGAAGACATTAAGCTTCCTATGTGTTATCTTTTTTCATTTTAGTGCAACAAACATGACTGTGACAGTCTAGATGAGATTTTAAAATTTTGGTTAGGAATCCTTTTATTTTAAACCAGATGGATTGATGATTAGTTGAGATAGTGTCAAAAGGTAATAATGAGCAAAATAATTATTAATGTTTCATTGGTATTCTCCCTATTTCCATCTTTTTTTTTCCATTCTTAGTCAAGCAATATATTTACCTTTTAAAAAATTGCAAAGAGAAATGAACATGCAAAATACATAGCAGTCACAAATTTTTAGATTTTTTTTTTTTTTCTCAGATGTCACAGTTGATACATTGTTTGTTTCCTTTAAGGTCTTACTGATTATTGTTAGAATAATAATTCCCTTTATATGCCTATACATAGGATATGGAAATACAGCATTGTTAATCCTGAATATCTTCTTTACACTGCAAATTTATTAACTTTAAGATAGAAACAGTGCGCAGTAACCCTGATTCAAACTAATGACTGTTATTAACAAGTAGCCCTGTGAGTATCTGAAGAAAATGAACAGCATTTTCCTATGGATTTCTTTCTCTGGCTTCTAAATACATTCAAGCTCCAGCTGAAACTTTCTTGCATGTAGGGAACACAATTGTCCTTCATGTGGATTTTCTGGTGAATTGATAAGGGTTAAACACACAAGTCACCTTTTTATGTTAATAGGATATCTTTTCTTTACCTCTGAATCTGACCTCATTAAAATGCTAAAGTGGTTGAAGCTATCAAAGAGGTTCAAATACCAGTAGGGAAGACAGAGAGACATCTACACTTCATTTCCTTTGGAAGCTGGGCTAAATCTTTACTTAATGAGAATTCTCTATAAAACTGAGTAAAATCAAGGTAAATGTATACACATTATTCTACTGAAAGACAACAGAATTGTGTCATATGCGGCTTTAGTGTTTAAGATGAAAGTGATCCTCTACCTGAGGGAAATAACGAAGACAAAATCTTTTGAGCTGGGATCTCTGCTGTATTCTTGTAAATGGGTCAAGGAAATGAGAATTATTTCAGAACAGTAGAAAAATGCAAAATGAATGAGAAGCCATAGAATGGGATTGCCTGACAGAAAGTTTGCCTGCTCTGTTCCAGGTACCTGTTGATCCTAAGTTATCAACTGTTTCTGTGTCCTTAGACCATTACCATGTAACTACAGGTTTGGTTTTTGATACTACCAGAAAGTTTATACTACAAAAAAGAACACCTTCCAAACATCATCCTTTTTCTAATTTGATTTGCAGCTTTCCATAGGAAGAAATTAAAAACAACAACAAAAAAAAGGTCTCTAGATCTTGAAAACAGTCTACAGGATGTCTGATAGACTCTTACTAATATTAGAACAAGCAGCAACAATAGATGGGTAGTTGTATAGTAGGGACATACTGTAAAATTCATAACCTTGTAGATAATGATTATCTCCAGGAACAGGACAAGATGTTTTGAGGCACCTGAGCATGCTGAACAGACAAGAACTGGCAAAAATATGGATTTTAGGTTTTACGTCACTAAAAGAACACAATGATGAAGAAGAGAAGATGAAGTAAATGTCCACCAGAGGTCATGGAAGACCACCAAAGGGAGAAGAGACCCTAACCCTGATTTTATTACACATGCTCGGACTATGTAAATGAATTCCAGGAACTCATTGGTATAAGACTGCCCTTTCTAAGAAATATAATGAATATGTATGCTTAGCTTGCATATAAACTATGTACCTAGCTTGCACTGGGACACGCACATTTGGAGGAGTGATCCCCTGTCTGTCCGGTGCCGCAAAATAAAGAATGCCTGCTTAATAACTTCAGTTACTGAGTTTTCCACTGCATCAATCTCTTGCTGTGCATGTTTTTAGCCTTGTCTGCGTCACGTTTTCCTGCTCAGATGCATCTCCCAGCAATCCACTTGAAATATGCTATGAAGGGAGCAGACGCTTTGGAATATAGGAAGAGATTGTTTAGACAAAGAAGAAGAATCGAGGGTGGGGGTCTTCCAGTATCACAGAACTTAACTTCAGCTCATGCACAGGAAAACATCCCACATTTCCTCTGTACACATTCTTCCTATTGTATTATTTGGGGGAAAAGGCAGTTATATGACATGTTTCATCTTCTGGTTTGTATAATATGGTGTCACTCCTACAGCCTAACTCCCAGTTTTGAGAACCTAATCCTAGGATGTTTTCTTTCAGTGAAAACTTTGTAATCAATTTGATTTGGCATTACCAAAAGAAAAACCAAGCCTTCTTGAGGAAAGCAAATAAAAAAGAAACCTAAAACCAAAGCAAAGCAAAACAAAAACTTCAGTCATGTTGCAACTTTTCAATCAGGTAAGTAGGCTGGTAGATTTCACCCTTGCTGAAAAGAAATTTTCATTCAGATCGTGGGTTGCCTGTCTGTCAGAAACTCTATGAACATTGTGACATTAAATGATTCCTCTACTGACTGAATGTATTTATGAACATCTACCACTGAGCCTATGAGAGCAAGTCTATGTGCCTCATTAAAAATCAGAGCTTCATAGACAGGAATATTGTGGTTTATAAGACCCTGTCTCATAACTTACAATGCCTTTGGAGTAACAGGAAGAAAAGAAATGAAATACACTTGTTTCTAGGTTATGTTGCCCAGACAGGCCCAGCCTTCTTGAATCATGGATAAAGTCTTTTATTTTTCTTCTTTCTTTCTGACATACATCTACAGGGCTTTAGAACAAGGTAAAAGATGAGTTCAGCCAGACAGACAAAAAAATACAGTCCTTGAGTCTTTTGGGACAGCCTATAGATTCAAGCAATACCTTCACCTCTAAAGCAGTTCATAGCAAGCTAATAGAGATTTTCCTTCAAGTCATCCTTTCCCCGACTCAAAAAAGTAGGAGGGGAGAGATGACCTTTGATTAAGTTGCTCTCTCTTTTATTCCTTTAGTTCAAACAAAGACTCCAGCCTTTGAACTGCACTGGTTTCATTTTTTTGTTTGTGGAAAGTGAAGATATGAGGCAAGTTGAAGACATATAGAATGAAAATTCTGTCAGTTATTTAAATTTTGGAGCCTTAATAATCAACTAATTTTGACTGAAGATGACCTTTGCGTGTTTTAAATGTATATGGATTAATGGACAAAACCTGAAAATAAACAGATACTGAACTGCAGACACTACAAGATTTTACTCTGAAAAACACGTGAGGCCTCAGCTATGCACATTTTAGAACAGCTACTGCTCTTAAGTTATTAATAAGTAATTAGATGCCTCTAAATTAAAATTATGAACAAGTGACTGGTCACATTATTTTATATTTGAATGTAATTCTTTTTATGAAATATGTCAATATGAAATAAAAGCATTTAACTTTCTAATGATCTTGTCATTCGGATTTGATTAAGTCTGTACTGCAGTTTTGTTTCCTGTGGTGCCCATTACTGCTAGGGAAGACACATTATAATTACATGACACTGCCAGAATAATTTAAAAAATATAAATGTTTGTAGTTAAATGTAAAATATTCCCTTTAACTCATCATGGAAATCTGTGTACTGTAGCAAAAACTAAGCAAGAAAAATCACCCTCTGTATTCAACCAACAATGTAAAAGACAGAATATCAAGAATTTAAGCCTTTGTTTTGCTAGAATGAAGGTGATTCTTTTCTTTAACTATGTGTTTAAGGAAATCTCAAAAACTTTCTATTGATTTGTAGCAGCAGAAACAAGAATTTGATGTTGATCAGGCATGATATCTGTGTTATATTGATGTCAAGTGTGAAATTTTGCTGAAGAAGTTGAAATATGTGCATTTGTCCTTTTCTCTCAGGAGACCAGACATCACTGTCCTGTGTGCTTAAAAAGCATAATCTTCAGTAGAATATAAACTTTGTCATCTAGATTTAACATCAGATTGTAATCTAGTTACACTGCTATATTATACCTGATAGCACAGCTACATACAGATATATTTTTGTATAGCATTTTTGAGCATTTCAGTCTTCTCAAATCATCAGAGTAACATTTTCTCATCCTTAGGTTCATATTAAATACTATTCAAAGCTGTTAAGTTATTTGGCTTGAAAGATCAGTTCTGAGTGCCCTCGACTTCTGAAGTGACCTTTTTATTCTACAGCATTTATGTACATTATTTAGACCTTTAATACTCTTGAAATGCAACCACTTCTAGAAAGAGGAAAGCATTAGTCATGCATAACAACATTGGACAAATAGTTTAGGAACGGTAGTGAATACTATAACCTTATACTAAATAATGCAAACTGACAAGAGGAATTTGGGAAAAACAGTATACAGATATCCAAATTGGAATCTCATCATGACAAACACTCCCTTGATCCTCACTGAAAAAAAAGTGTGTAATGTCCCCCAGTCTACTTAATTATAGAATCACAGAATCATAGAATTATTTAGTTTGGAAGAGATCAACCATTATCCTAACACTGCAAAATCCACCACTAAACCAGAATAGAGAACAAACTGACTCCCCCTTGCTAAATCCTCCTTTCAGGTAGCTGTGGAGAGTGAGAAGGTCTTCCCTCAGCCTCTTTTTCTCCAGACTAAACAACCTCAGTTCCCTCAGCCATTCTTCATAAGACTGGTTCTCTAGACCCTTCACCAGTTTCGTTGCCCTTCTTTGGACATGCTCCAGCACCTCAGTGTCTTTCTTGTAGTGAGGTGCCCAAACCTGCACCCAGTATTCCAAGTACAGCTTCACCAGTGCCAAGTACAGGGGGACAACTGCTTCCCTAGTCCTGCTGGCCACACTATTTCTGATATAAGCCACAATGCTGTTGGCCTTCTTGGTCACCTGGGCACACTGCTGGCACACTTCAGGAAACTTTTCAGTCACTTGTCCCCAAGTCTGTGGCATTACATGAGGTTGTTGTGACTCAAGTCCAGGACCTAGCAGTTGGCCTTGTTAAATCTCAAACCACTGGTCTCATCCCATCTATTCAGCCTGTCAACTGACAGGCACTAAGGTCAGGCTGACAGGCCTGCAGTTTCCTGGATCCTCCTTCTGGCCCTTCTTTTAGATAATACCACATTTGCTAACCTCCAGTCAACTGGGACCTCCCTGGTTAGCCAGGACTGTTGATAAATGATGGAAAGTGGATTGGAGACCACTTCTGCCAGCACCCTCAGTACCCTTGCACGGATCCCATCCAGCCCCATAGACTTGTGTGTGTCTAAGTTTACTAAGTATACTAAGTATGTATACAAAGAATATGTGGTGTCTCTGTTATACATACATATGATGCCATTCCTGAAAATGCAAGCCTTCTTACAATGATACCTTCACTTTCCTAAAGGTTTGACTTTAACTCACAGGCAGTGCAATAAGACACAAATAAATCTCTTGAATTAATAACCCTGCAGCATCATACAGGTATAAATTCATTGCAGGTAAATCCTGGTAGGTGTAGAAGAAAGAAAGATCAGAAAGTGACCTTCAGCTTTCTAAGCTTTCTGCTTCATCCTTCCTGCAGTGTCAGGCACAGCTCCTAGAGTCAGACTGGGAACACTTATTTGTAGTGGAGGTAACTGCTGGCAGAAAGCTGTGGAGAATGCAGCAGGATGTGTATTGCCTCAGGTTTGCAATAGACCAATTTAAAATAAATAATAAATAAATAAAAATTTGAAAATTAGCGGTGAAACACTGTGCCACTTTTCCACTGATGTTTCTCCATTTATATCATTAACATTGGTCCTGATCAGAACCACAGTGCAAGTTTTTCAGTTGGCTGGGTCAAACAAGAAAAGGGTTTTAAACAGTAGAAACTCTAAAACACCAACCAGTATGTTAGCAACCTCATCAGTTACCAGTGGCCATGACTTAGTATAGACATATCCTAAATGAAACTGGTGCACAGTTTCAAAACATGTCAGTTGTTGTTCAAACATTTTACACACCAAGTTACGCAAAACTAATGCAACAATAAGTGTGCAATCAAGGTATTTATAGTGAATTAATGACAATTTAAGGGAACTGAAGGTCAAATGCTTACGCCATTAAGTTGCAGTTATGAACTGCTTTGAAATTCCTAATCTAGATTATGAATATAAACTATGCAAAATTGATGAACGGAGATAAAATAATTGTTTAATCCATTCTACACTTTAATTAATAATGTCATGCTATTAGTATTAACAATTTAATACATATTTTATAGTATCATGGGATAAATCAGTATGGATGGGTCTCTGGAGGTTGTATAGTCCATATAAATATATACAAATATATTTATCATTTAATGGCATAATTTTTTCATTAGCATTTAAACATTATTACAAGCACAATAACCTTCAAATGAACCTAGTGAATTCATCATGTATTCACTCTTCACTGGAGCCTAGACTTGGTTCCTCCTTATATCCTATGGTACCAAGCATTATCAAAGCTTGTGAGTGCATTTCCTGAGCTGAGGGAGAAAGGTCTTACAACAGAATTTATTGGAATATTGACTCTTAATAGTCAAGGAAAATCTTTTGTTCTCTGTAAAACTGAAAAAAGATTATATGGATATCCTTAAATATGGAATAATAGCTTAGAAGTAGCTGGTATTGAGGGGATTTTTGTACCCGTTTGTAAAATAACTAAATAAGTATATCTTCTGAGTTAACTGGTAATAATAAGAAATTTATTTTTGAGGAAAGTGTAAACATTAAATATTAAGTAGTTGAAAGTGTACAGGAGCTCTTACAGTTTATGAAATAGATTTTCCTATGTGGAAAATGATTAATTATCTTCATTAGTTTTACCAATTATAAATCCAGTTA
This sequence comes from Actenoides lindsayi, assembly GCA_025331215.1. Taxonomy (NCBI): domain Eukaryota; kingdom Metazoa; phylum Chordata; class Aves; order Coraciiformes; family Alcedinidae; genus Actenoides; species Actenoides lindsayi. Next base: position 23,119 of record WTSP01014780.1, on the reverse strand, counting down.
AAAAAGTATAGACACATCACTATTTTTCTCCTCAGAATTACAAAACAATCTTTACAATGGTACAGTGTCATTTTCTTAATTTTTTTCTCAACCAGTCTAATTACTACAATTTAATCTTATTCTTACGATGATCTCATAGTGAAAAATTACATTTCCTCTGTATATGAATACAAAGAATTATTACTATAACTGACCAAAGTTAAAACATATAATCTTAAATTATTTTATGTATTCTTAATATCTTCTTGTATTTGTAAAAAAAATCACTTCTCCTGGAACTTCCCATTAACTATAAATTTTGACACAAATTAAGCTAAATCTTCTTTGTCCAAATTTGTTACCACAATGGAAATTACAATATCTATTATAAGAACATCCATTTTATTTAGACAGAAATAAGGACAAATAATTCTCAACGTACTTTCCTACTTCTGCCATCCCCAAATAAGTGCTCACACAAACAAGTAACTGCTCCTAAGTCAATCATGCTTTGTGAAGTGTGATCTTACCATTATATTATCTGGCTGTAATTTTTTTTAAGGTAACTTCTACAGCAATCCTGGAAAAATGTTTGTATTCAAACAATGTATAACATGCTTTAATATTCTCACTTTTTGAGTATCTGATTAAATTTCAGGAACGTTATTTACTACCTAGAAAATGTGAAAAAAACAAATTTGTCACACCAAAAAATGAAAGGAAGATTAGTTTGCATATGAGAATATGGAGGCAGTTCCAAGTATCCCTTGTAACAGGAAAGACAATTCATAATCAGGAAGGGATAGAAGAAGAGTTCTTAGAAAAAGAGGGCAGAGTAGTAAGAATGGACTTTGAGACTATTGTAGGATAACCCTCTGGTTGTGCAAGGCTTTCAAAATGAGAACTGTATCTCAGCTGTGGAGTTGAAGGGGATAAAGACTAAAAGAAGAAATAAAGTGGGTTGTCTGACATTGTCAGAATGACAAAAGGAAGATATCTTACTTTTATTATTCTCTACCATAGAGAAGGTTCACATTTTTACATTATGCAGCAAGTTCTTTAAATACACATTCACAACTTCTGTGAAGTGAGAATAGCTTTAAAAAGAAACCCAAATAGCTGTATCGGTAAAACGTTCAAATCTCACACTAACTTCATCTCATTAAGTATGAAGCATTTCTCCAATATGCTTTGCATTCTCATCAGAGTTAATATGAAGAACACCACCAAGTACCACGTCTCCAGGACAATGTTACTACAAATTAATCAGAATAATGAAATATATTTTTTCTTCACAAATTCTACTTAAGACAAATAACCAGGCTGACAGTGACCACAGTGCTTACCACATTAACATACATTTTAAGCTTATTTTAGTTTATGTCCTTCAAAACCACCTGCAACAAATGACCTTATTGTTGGCCTCTGTTTCATCAGAAAAATCTGCTACCACAGAAACACTAGAACAGGGATGTCCAAAGTCATTTGCTTGGAAGCCTCATATGTTTTCTACTAAAGACATAGCAGTTGGGGTACTTGTTCTATGGCCTTTAGGGGGGACGGGCATTATAACAAGTCTTTAGTTGCACCTTTTTATGAGCAAAGATCACTGCAAAAATTATATTCCTTTTTCTGTTCATTTCAGTTTTCATGGTAGCCATTCTAGTTATATTTTATTCAAGCAATGAAAGTTAAGGAATTACTTCACAGTACATTAATTTAATGCTAAGGGTCTAATGAGAACTGACAAAAGCAAAGAAATTCTAGCTTAAACTGTCATTCCAATCACTTGAAGTGACAACCTACACTAGAAATGTCCTTGTTTTGGTTTTAATTTGTATCTCTAATATTATTTTAACATATTCACTGCAACTGCGTTATTTCAGAGCAATAAAAGAGGTAACTTTAATGGACATTTAGGTAATGAGATACATGTTTAAAACGTCAGGCAGAAAATAAAAGTGCCATGACTTATATTTGCTTGATGAGTTTGATGAGTGATATGCATAATGCTTTCAAAAGGATGACTGTACTTGGCTGTGAAAGTTCCAAATAATAATTTGCCATTAGCTTTGAGTACACCTTAACGCAAGACTGAATCACACTACTAGCACTGGGAATTATATAGATGTTTTAACTTCAGATTGACATTTCCCTTTGACAAGAAATGTATATGAATTACATTGCAATAGTATGCATACAACTTGGTTTTCAGTTGGGGTGAGACTATAGTTTTACCATTTAACAGAAAATTTAAGTGGCACAGATCAGGTTTTTCTTTGGTGATGAGTGCCAGTTTGATAGAAAATTTAAATCTTAATTGGGCAATATACTAAATATGTGTAGAAAACTATAATTTCTACAAATAAGTACTAAGATTATTTATAATAAAAATAATTTGTTCTTCAACTTTGACAACCCAGGATATATGCCCTTGGTACTTCTTCCCACCCAGACACTGAGCAACACCGAGAAAGAGAACAACACTTGTGAAAACGTGACACCACTCCAGCTCATTGGGTGAGAGCTGCTAAAATGATTGATAGCTTGCCCTTTAGACTCTGTAATGGTAATGTGTATTTAAAATTTATGCAGAGTACAGTCCTTTAAATAATGTGTGAGTCCTGATTCTATTCAAATGTTGAATTGACAGCCCTGAAGATGGCAGTTCTCTATTCCCAGATCATACCTACAGAATTGGCAACAGCCTGACTGGCAGTCTGGAAACTCATCTCTAAATTCACACATACAATGCAGTCAGAAAAAAAAGATGTGATTATTTGAATTATTCAAACCCCTCTCTGTGTTCTCCAGTTCAAACAGGACTAAGCTCAGGAAATGTTAGGACATGAGTTACTTTTCTAAACAAAAAGCTAAAACAAAATATGAAGCTGAAAACATCTCAAGAAAGCCCCCTCAGCTATCTCCAGATCAGCTTCAAGATTAAATATTTTTGTAATACCCAGAATGCCATTAGGGTTTGATTTTGTTTAGGGGAGAGTGGGTGCTTTGGTTTTTAAAATTCCTACAAAATACTGGTTTGCCCTGGGAATGTCTTCTCTGCCAAGTGACGCTAGCATTTAAGAGCCTTAAAATAAAAATAACACTGAATTTTAGAGACACTTCTGAAATTGGCACAATCAGTTGTCAGTAAAGTCATAGCATGCTTTAGTTGAAAGTACTTCACCATCTCTCCTGTCACTCACTCCTGTTCCCTCCATAACTAGAATCCCCTTCTCATATTTTTGAGACTGTTACAGAAAACTGAAGACCCTTGCCAGATCTCAGAAACACCTCTATTCCCAATTAGTGCATGCAAACAGCACAGACTGGGTAGAAGGGAAAGACAATTTCACTCATACAGCAAGAAGAGACAATTTACTACAGTATCTGAGGCACGGTTTGAAAAGTGTAGAATTTATGTTCCAACACTTTTATGCTTCAAGTTGAAAATAATTCCACTAATGTGTTTAGAACACATTTGTTTTAAATTCCACTAATCAATGAAAATGAAATGTTGGCATGAACAGTAGTCAGGTATATTGGTAATAGGGCATAGAAATGCATAGCTAAATAGGCTTTATCTGTATGTGTATGGGAATTGTTACTTTAAAGATAGTCTGCACTCCCTCTAGTCCACTATTACTTTAAACTCTAACAAGGAATTTTCTCAAGGGGGAAAGGAACACTTACTTCTAAAACAAATTACCTTCTTCTGTGGTAGAACAATTAACATTTATAATACTTGCTGTATTCAGTTCATGCTTTGAATACACTGTCAGATATTGCTTTGTAATGCTAAGCTTTGCTGTTGTTTGGTTTTTTTTTTCCAGAATCCATAGAAGAGTTTTCATATATTATGTGAGTTTAGGTATATTTATGACATCCTTATTGAATTTACTGTTTATGTCATTGGTTTCATTAAAAAAACCCAACCCAACACAAAAACCAACCAAACAAAAAACATTTTCCTATTAAGCAATAAAAAAGAAGAAAGAAAGTATTGCTTTGCAATGCTCTGCAACCCTGTTGCTACATTAACTGTATCCCTGCCACAGACAATTTTTAACCTAACTATTTATACACCTAATAAAGTAAAATTAAAATTGAAAAGATGTCATTTTCACTCAAGCAATATCTAGAATTCTCCATAAATTCTCCATAAACTGCAAAAACCCAGCTATGCCATAATTGAAACTATTTCATTATAAAGGATTAACAATTGTATTCTTGAACAGTAGAGTCTGAGATTTGTTTGTGGGAGACACTCAACCCAAGCACCATCAGATCACAGTGTAACTGCCTTTCTTTTCTTATTTTCTCTGCAGTCTGTGTGCAAATGGTGTCTTACATCACATACCTGGTTCTCAGGATGACCAAAAAAAAAAAAACCAACAGAGGAAGCATGTTTTTAGACAGCTAGAGGATGGCTAATCACAGGGTTAAGGCTGCCCTGGAAAAATTTCCGTCTGGTTTGGTAGAAGAATGAGCCATTATGCATCACTCACAAGGTTTATGCCATGTCCTCTGCTATCCTTCATGTTTTCCCAAGGCAAAGGGACTCATAGCTGTATCCGGTCTCATATCCGGTCTCTGCAGGCTCCTAAAAGGACATCTGCTGTCGCTGCTGACAGAGACTGATAAATCAGCCTGAGGGCACAAACCCTCAAATAGCACACAGTGACTCACAAGGTCTCAGGCACCCACCAAGGTATCCTACTACCTTGGTTACCTCTAGTCAGAGGGATGAATTTTTCTCCTATTACATGCTCAGATTCAGAGGTATCTTTCCCTCATTCTGTTTCCTTCCCCACCCTCAGAGCTTGTGGAGCTGTTTTTTTTAGCATGGCAGTAAACTCCAGATATATAGCTCTACAGAACTGAGAGGTTAAAGAGTAGGCTCTTTAGGCAGCTTTATTTGCAGGGGATAGTTAGAACAGGCTCCCATTTAAGTTACAGCTGCTGCAGAGCTCAACAGACTCTGCTAGCAATGCAATACTTCAGACTTTGTGCACCTTATAGGGTTCATGTCCAACTTTCCAGACCCAGAGGATATGAACTGCTTCTATTTAAGCAGATGAATGAAGTCCCTAAAGTCAGCCAGCTGACTTGTGCTCTGTAGGCTCCTCTTTTGACATCATTGCCTGTAAAGGCAGTTATATGTAGCTAGTGCAGAGACACCTTCCCTTGGTCAAATGAGCTGCATCCATCATGTGCTCATAGCCTTTTCTGAGATGACAGCAATTCCAGCGATTAAAGCATGTTAAAGCCATATATAAACCCTCTGGACTCATACTAGAGTGTACTGGGTCTAGCTGGGTTGGAGCTAACTTTGTTTTTGTGGGTAAAACAGCATTAGGTAGAGAATTTTTCTGAAGCAGTACCAGCACACCTGTAAAAACATTAATAGACTGTGAGAGGACAGTCAAGACAGCTGATCCAAATTGTCTAGGAGGATGATTAATACTATGTAATGTCATGCTTGGTATTAAAAAGGTAGATGGAGGAGGGTGGTAGTGACTTCAGAGGTGACTATGTAGAGGCTGATTATCTGAGATGGGGGTGAGTGATTTTTCTGTTTTTTTCTTCTCCTCACCTTTCCTTAAGCTATTAAACTGTTTTTATTTTTTGTGCAATTGCTGTGCAATTCACACAGAGTAAGAGCAGTGTGTGTCTTTTGTGCCACATGAAGCAATTCCCAGTTGCACCATAGAAGTGAGCCTACTATGTGTTCACATTGGTGACAGAGTTCAGACCCTCTGCTGCACACTCTTTGAAGTTGGACCAAGGAGCTCCCTTTAGATTTTAGTGTGCCAAAACATGAGGAGAGATTGAAATCAATGGTCACATGCTTCTAAGGACTGTAACACTGACAGTAGTGTGAATATAGCACATAAAATTTTCAAAGGACATTGGTATTCTCTTCACGTTAATATATCTCACTAGGAACCTGATCTTTCCTATTAGTATTTGGGGCCATGTGATGGAGGCCCTGCAGGGCCACCAAATCCCACCAGGCCATAGGGACACCTACGTTAGTTCATAGTGCAAACAAACTGGGCAGCAGCATAATATCAGGTAGCTCTTGGTGTTTTGAACTCTGTTTGGTACTTGCTAGCAAATAAGTAGAGATGTTTATCTAACTAATGGCAACATTTTCACATTACTTGGATCCAAATTAAGTACTGGGCTGCAGAGGAAATAAGATAGAAATCAGACTAGAAAGAAGTCAGCACTGTGACAGTCTAACTTACCTTCCAGTAAATATTAAAACCCATAACTGGTGAAAAATCATGAAAGAAATAAGAATTCAGTGTAATATTTGACAAGTCATACTAACCACAGAAAACTATCAGAGCAGATGTTTGTTATGTTTGTGTGATAGCTTATCTTGTTCCAATAGCAATTACATTCAGGTGTGAGCATGTTCTCAGTTGCATGTCGTCTTCTGTTTTTTCATTCTTGAGGACAAGCTTGAAAATCTTAGCTCATGCTGTGATATTACCTTATAATATAAGATCTTATCTACTTTCTTTTTAATTGCACCAGCTTATCTCTTTAACCTGACAACTTTGACAATAAATTTCTTTCTGGTTTTATTTGCACTGTTTTTCTTATGCTGGGCTAAAACATATAAACTAGACCTGATAGCAATCCTACAGTTACTTTATTATTACTTGTTTACCAAAACTAATTAGAAATAAATTATGAACACTAACTGGAAAGCAAGCCTTACTGTACAAAAGGAATGCTTCTACAAAATCTAGGCCAAATGTCCTTGAATTAAACAAAAAGCAGAATATAATAAAGTTAAAAGTGAGCTAAGCTTTGGGCTTTCTTCCTGTCATGACTAGTGAATTTCTTGTATCTGTGATAATGTGGCTTTGAAATTACTCATGTCCAATAAGATTCAGTGCCATTCACAGATTTAAGATAAGCAAAATTTCAGACTTAGTCATTACCTTTTTTTTTTAATTTTAAATTTCTATGTAAGCTTTGACAAAATGAGGTACAATTCAATGATTTAACTCAAAGTATACTTGAAATAGCTCTCAGTTTATTACAAAAATCATTGAACCCAACAGTTTGAGAAATAGTGTATATTTTAAATCACAACTACAGGGCTGTAGGAAGACAACCAGATTAATCTGCTTTAGCAGGGTTTTTTTGGAATCAGAATTTTTTCTGTAAGAAGGAATCATATAACACCTATCCATAGCAGGATTTCTGCAGAAAAATGAAACACCTTAGATGTTTAACTGCCCATGTCTGATGTGAAGGGAGTATGATCCTCCTGAAAGGCTCTGTGAAACAAGGGACAGTGGGCAAACAAAGTTCCGTTCTGGATATCCTGCTGTGGTACCAAAGGTGTATATGAATATCACTGTTAGGATTCATCTGACCAAAAATATGTGCCCATGCCTGTACAAGCTATTTAGATTCTTTGTATATGAATGCAGTGAAATAGCTATTTTAGATTAATTTGTCCTTGTAATAGATGTTCACCTTAGGACACACCTTTATTTCTGAATCCCACCCCATATCTCAGTCTAGCGTTGAAGATTCTTTGCATGAGCCTTGGGCAGTTCTAGATCCTTAAGCAACACGGGTTCTTAGCCTCTCTGCTTTGCAGTCTTTTGAGGATTTGCCTTTTAGCAAAGTTTATCAATTCTTTCTTGTATGCTGACATAACAGCTTTAGATTAGCTTGTTTCATTCATTTTTACATATACTTGATATGCTCTTTGGGGTAAGATAAATCACCAGTACGTTCCAGGAAAAGGAAATAAAAAATGCAGCTATCCTAAGCAAGAATCTTACATACACCAAATGTACGTATGGATCCTAGAAAGCCTCTTCATATTCTCAGCCCTGTGTAGTCATTCATAAAATTCTATTCTTAACATTTCTGAAGTAGCATTTGAGGCTTCAAAGGCTGTTTATAGGATATATAGGAGAAACACACAGATTCCGAATCTTGTCATCTGATACATACCCCAGCACTAGTCTAGAAATCCATAGCTGTCTTTTAAGAAGGGGAATGTCTTGATGATTCACTCAGATATTTCTGAGATTTGATGGGACATGCTTATCTTTGCTGCTTTTCACTTTAGAAGCCTTTTTTTTTCCCCAGTTGTCACTGCAAAGCAGCAAGTCTATAGGAGAAGGCAGCTTCTCTCACTGTGACTGAAGAAAATCTATTCTAGGAGCTTAGTTTTTTTATGGCTAGAGAATGTAAAGTACTTCTTCTTAAAGATTCACCTGTCAATCAGGTAGTACAAGTTGATCTTCCAGGCAGAGAGGCATAAGCATCAAAGAAGGAGCCTTATCCACTCAAAATCTCATGTTGAAGGTAAAGAAGCCACAGAGATGAAGCAAATGGCAGGACCCAAGATGGGAAAGAAGAGACACTGTTTCAAAAGACTACAGACAGGGGAGAAGCACAAGTGTCTGAGGAGTCTCATCTGGTTAAGACATACAAAGACCTGCACAAAACACTTTCTCTGCCTTATGTTTCCAACTCTGTCATTTTTACATCACTGTGGAGAAAAAGGTGTTCTCAGGTGGATTTTTCTACCCCAAATCACATTGCCAGAAAGTCTTTTAGAAAGGGGTCTTTTTTCCTTCCACCCTGCAATGTACAGATAAAGGCTAAACAGCAATCTGAATATATATCAACCTAATGCCATATTTTAGTGACAAATCCCTGGCTCATTCTGTTGGAACAGCAAGAGACCAACAGCACCATCTGAGACTATGCACCTACCTGGACTAGTATCTTGTGTCTGACAACAGAGTAGCAAATGCCTCAGAAACCACTTAAAAGCAAGGCACGCATAGTTGAAGCAGTACTTCCCTAGGCTATTTTCCCAGACGCTAGCAAATTGCAGTCAGCTCAGAGTAGGCTAACAACACAGGTCCAAGTATGCTGGAACAGCAGAGAGTGTTTTATCCTCAGGAAAAGATTGTAAGCACAGAAACATCTCCTTCCTCTATAAGGAGCTTCAAAGAAAACCAGAGGTGAATGGTTCTGTAAGGAGGGAAAGATCACCTGACTGCAGGATCAGGAGACTGAAATTATTTATAGGTGGAGGAAAAACTTAAGTTATCAGAAGGAACAAAGGACTAACATTTAGTCAGTCAGAAAGTAAAGAATATCTAGAGCAGGCTAAATATTTGCATGAAAAGTGCATACCAGAACACAATGTGCAGATTAGGTGGACCAGAGGTGAGAGTCTCATCACTTCTTAAGGAATTCTCTAAGAACTTTGTTAGTCCTTGCCTCTTCCTTCTGAGTTGCATGATGAAAGACTGAACAATCTTGGAGGGCAAGCTTGGAAGCAGGAGGAGTTGTATAATGCCTGATTAGTAAGAGCTCTATGAAATTGATAGACATGTGGGTAATTTCATGCAATATGTGAAAACAACCAACACTAAAGGAATTGAGCCATATTCTGAGCTTCAGTTTTAAACTGCTGCTAAGTTTTGCCTATCCTTGGTTTCAGGTTTTTGGTTCTAATCTGATTTCAAGCAGCCAGATTAGAAAATGTGCAGTCAAATATTTAAAATATTCCAACTATATCTTCCCTTAAAACTACAGTACTAGTGAAATTTGCTGGATGCAATTCCATAAATACATGTAGAAATACAATTTTCTTTAAAAAACACTTCAACTATGAACTCAAATTGGACTTTGTATAGAAGTGGGACATTATCTTCCAAGAATAATTAAAATATCACCAAAGAAATGCAGGAACTGTAGCTAATGAAAAAAATGCAAATGTGGTGCATTACATATTAGTATTAAGCGTTACACTGAATAATGTTCCATAGATGTGTTCTGCAAATTTGGCAAGCATTACAATTTGCTTGTAATGAAAATAGAGAAAAATTAATTCTTAATTGTAATACCTTTGTCTAGGAGGGCAAAGCTACTATCAACCATCTTGTAAAGGTTTTTATTGAAGCATAAATAACCTCGATCTTATTATATTTGATTGTTCCTGCTCATGAAAGTGTAAATTCTGTGTGTGTGTGTGAATAATCCATGTAATGTTTCCTGAATGAACCTCCTAAAGCAGTAATATTTAAATACAGGAGCAATGGGGTTTAAGTGATTATGTCACATGACCCAGCAATTCAGTAGGTGAGGAAACTCTGAATGTTCCTTTTTACAAATTCACAGCCCAATGCAAAATACTGGAGTTGGAACTGGAAAAATACTAGAGTGAAACACTGAAACAGGTTGCCCTGGGAAGTGGTAGATGTCCCATCCCTAGAAATATTGCCAGGTTGGATAGGGCTCTGCACAACCTGCTGTAATTGAAGACATCCCTGCTCATTGCAGGAAGGTTGAACTAGATGACTTTTACAGGTCCCTTCCAACCCAAACTATTCTATGATTCTATGATATCTGTGACATTATGTTCTTAATTAGACTAGAGTTTCAGCCTTGAGACAGCTAATGGTTTTCACAAAGTTAACTGAAGGATTAGTCTGAGCTGATTTTGTAACACGATTGCATGATGTATAATTTATTGAAGATCTTTCTCGGCTTAAATTTTAAATTAGGGAATTACCATTTTAACTATATATTAAAAAAAAAATCTCTTCTGGATTTCTTAATTTGCAGATATTTAACCTTACTCCTTAGCATTATGCTTCAGCTGTGAATTTTTAAGTTTCATTTTGTAATCTCTGACACTGCCAAAAGTGTGTGTGGGGTGAAAGTAACTGCTGTGCACAAGAATCAAAAGCACAGAAACAAGAAAGGAAATCAACAAGTACTAGAAATCAGATGAGAGAGCTATGATTTCAGATGCATTCAATGTGGAAAATGATAGATTTGAAGTAAATTAACAGGGTGGAACTTAGAAGCATTTTATCATTTTAATTAATCTTACTGAGGCTCTAAACTCTGTAAGACTGTTTGGGACAAAATACATTCAAAGAAACTCAAATGCATCTGCCCACCCAGAATTAACGCCATGATTTTTAATTCAGCAAAAATCTCATCGAGGTTAACAAGTTACACATGTTCTGTTTCAATGAACCGTGTCTATGGATCATTTAGGAAGTAAAAATATTCCCAGCCTATGCTGTCATTATCCAAAAGGGCCATTTATGCACTACTTTTGTTTGTCTTCCTCATCGTGGCTGTAGCTGTAATTTATTACCACAAGTGTAATTTACATTATAGTTTACATATATTTACATATATATACTTTTGTTTATATAGAAATCTATTTACATATATGTGTGTATATATATACCCAAAGGATTCTGTGGCCTGCACACATGCCAAAGAAAAGCAGGCTGCAGAATGAAAGTGGCTAGATGAAGATAAGACATGGAGCTGAAGAGACTGCAAATCCAGCAAGTCATGTCTAGAGTTCCTGTAATTTAAAAACTTTGTTTCCAGAAATCATATGCATGCCATGATGTCCAGTGCCTATCAGGATCCAGTGATAAGCAGCATTCTTTACTGTCACTAGTATGTTGACTGTCTTTCAAAAAATCCCATCATTCGATAGTCAGATTGCCAGAAGTATAGGGGATTCACCTTCCTTCAGCTGCAAAGTGTAAAGTCTTCAGATGGAAAACAAGAGCTCAAACCCCTTTCTCATAAAGAACAATGGGTGAAAGACCCCGAAGTGTTCTATATTCCAGATTATGAAAGAAGGAATTTTGACCAATGTCAGGAATACAAATACACAGCCTTTTGTGAAGTAAATAAAACTTAATTGCAAGTTAATCAAAACAGTCTGCTGTGGCTTGATACAAGTTCATATTATGCTCTTTTTGGTTTTTCTTTCCTCCTTTCTCCATTAGCATAAAATATGTTCAAGTTAACCAAACACTAAAAACACTTGCAAGCAAATTCATGATTTCAGGTAATGTTTGTGCTTTCATAACTCTTAGGGTGATTTATCTTTCTCCTACAGTTATCTATAAATCCTCCTGAATTAATTAATGAATATATCATTCACTTCTACTCTTTTTCAACTTTTTTTACCAACAAAATAAAAAATAAATTCAGTACCCTCAAAACCTGTAATTAAAACATTAAATCAATTTAAAAAAAAACCCCACATTTAATTAATGCTCAATGTTCTTTGGTCAATTGTGTTATAGACACATAATGAGACTTGATGTTCATTGGAATAAATGAAATTTGATAAAGGTTCTGAAAGCTATAGAAATACTATGTATTAAGGGAATTAGATCATTGCAGTTCAAAGTGCACCTCAGAAGACCTTTTGACTCATTTAATAATTTTCCCCAAGAAGGCAGAAACAAATTTAGATAAACTCAAAATCCAGTCAGAGTAATAGAAAACTCTAACCAAGTCTTGAGCAAGTCATTAATCCTACACATTTAATTTAGAACTCAGTATGGTGCTGCTACAAATAGAAGTGAGAGTTTCAAAGAAGTTAAACTTACATGTATCACAATTACAGACAGAGTTATGACAAATATTTTTTTTCTGATCTGCAGTGAGACCACCGTATTTGGTATTCCTTAAATATTTTGTTTTGATTATATAGTGTGGTGGTCTAATGTTTCATGCTGAAGACATAATGAAAAACCCAGGGGAATGAAAAGAAATTTGAAGGGAAAGGACATGCCAAAGAGAAAAGGCATACCACATGATGTAAAAAAATCTTTCTGGCTTGCTTGAAATGACATGTCAAATACACTGTTTCTAATGCTTTTAGGTCTGCCTGCTACTTCTGATTCTGATATTCCTAAAAGCCTAGGCTGTTACAAAAAAAAAAAAACAAAAAAACAAAACTTAAAGCTTTTTTAAAATTTCAAAAGCACCCAAAGCTCAATAATATTTAAGTTTGTTTAAACATGGTCATTATATAAGTTTACAGATACTTCATTAGGGAACTATATTAGCTCATACAGGACTTGGACAACAAGCCTGCTAGTATTTTGAAAATCAGTCCTTGTGCCCCTAATGTGGAACCTAATTTTCCAAAATCAACCACTGCTACCTGTCTCCTAGCAACAGGTAGAAAGCCTAGCAACTGCAAGATTTTTTTATTATTATTTTATTTTTTAACCACCTTCACAGAGTAGATTCTTATCTGTGATTGCATAAAGAAATGAGAGGCCTCTGGAGATGGTCTTTCTCAGCTCACTTGTATGGAACTCTATTCTGATTGGATAACTATATACACCTGCTCTGTATAGTGCTGCTACAGTACATTACTGTAACCCAGAAGTACTTAGGCAGTTGAAAGGAGTATTAAAAACTGGATTTAAGTTTGAAGTTCTGCGTGTGCAAATCCTTACAAAGAACAGATTCCAGTCTGTCCCTTATGGCAACTCAGGCTAATTCCTGGGTGGATAACACCCTTTGAGTTTCAGAAGCTAACAAACATCCAGGAGCACTGGATGAGTTTAACAAATCTGACATGTATGTTTTTTAAAGGGGGAAGAATTGAGTACATTAAACAGTACCTTACCAAGGCAGGAGATACTCCTTCCGGCAGAAGATACTCCTTCAGGCACCAAATGATACAGCCACAAGAACTACACAGTTTCTTCAGATCACTGCTTGGATGTCTACATGGAAAGATGTCTACTCAGAAAAGAAAGGTAGTTTGGGAGATAAGCTGTATCTTGTCTTGAAGTTGTTCTTATCCTGAAAGTACCAGAATTTTAGCAAGGAAACTTTCATAGATTCACAGGAAACAGTAAATGGAGTGGAAAAATTATTTGCTGTCATCATTACAGAAATGCTGGTAGACAGCTAGAAAGCAAACAGGGAGAGTACTAAAATAGTCCTAAGCTCTCAGACGCTCTACAGAGTCTAGATCTGAATGTGATCTCCACAGTAGTCCATGGAAATTTCAGTCCTTTCCATTTAAATTCTGGTTTAGATACTTTCTAAATGATTTTCTATGTAAACCATATGAACTCAGTAGATTAAACTGAAGGAATATAAAATGAAGATGAATTCTGTACAGAGATAAGTGCATCTGTTGACTGGATGGGTACTGTTTAAGAACAGGAATGAATTCTGATAGTGTTCTGAGGGTTTAAACATAGAAACTGAAAAACAGAGTTTCTTTTCACACAAAGGACACATATCCTGTTATGTCTTAACTTCTGCATTCAGTGAAACAGCACACTTCCTGGCTTTCCAATATATGTCTTTTCATTATAAAGCAAGAATTGTTAAATGGTTTTCCTAACTTCTGCCATTTTGTATCATTCATAGACAAATATTCAAATTAGGACCTCTAGTAAGTACTGTAACTTAGGAAGGCTCCACAGGAGTTTTCAAAGGGATTTATTCTACCTAGCAATTCAACATTAAATAGATTGTCAGTATAAAATTCCCTCTAAAGCATCTGTACATGTTTGCTTTTTCCTGATTTTTTCCATTAGAAATGTATCTGCTTCTTATTCATTCTGGTCTGTTTAAATGAGTCCATTTTGTGTTACAGAATGTCTAGGAAAAAAAATGACTGAATAGTGACCCATGTATTCTTTGTATTTTTAACTTCAGTCCTCTCAAATGATTCAGGCCTTTCAGACGGTTCTCTGTTCACTTTCAAACCTTGTTCTGAAAAAAATTTGTTCTATATGATGTATAGAGCTATGTACTTAATTCCATCTATGTGTCTGTTTATCTATAAAAAATATAAACAACAAAGCACTACTTGAGGCAAAAAGTTCCAAAAGATATACCAAAAAACCAGTCTTATTCCCCATAAATACTGGTAAAATACTCACCTAAGTATAAGATCTTACACATTTTTTTAATAAGAACAACTTTGTGATTAGGTAGAGGCTATAAATTGAAAAGACAAAAAACCCCAACATTTGAAATATATCTGAACAAAAGAGAATGATAGGTCATGACAATTACAATATGGTTTTTGAAAAGTCTTTTCATACCTACAGAAAAGGAATTGCTAAAAACCTATTGACTATTTACATAGAAGAGATGGGTTTGTGTCTCACAGTCCAACATTACTGTAATACTTTTTTACCACATCAGAAAAGAAAGCTACACCTTGAAATATAATGAGCAGTTTCACTATTGCAAATCACTGTTATCAGAAAGAATGGGTAGGTGAGTTTAATTCTGAATGTGTTTGTTTTTCATTACAAAGCAGAATGGAAAATGGATGCTTTATCTCATCTTCATTAATTCCCAGGAAGAGAAGCACTAACAAGCTTGAGAACGGACCCTACAGTTCTTCAAGGGATCATGAGTCGAAAGGAGATTTTGAATAGCCTTATGAGCAGATGATATTTTGCTGTCTATCTTTAAGCCTATTGTGTCTGTCTTTTGCTGAAAGTCTTTGACTTTTTGAGACACTGATGGTTATATCAAGCTGTTCTTTTTTTTCTTTTAGGCAGACATTCTGTTAAAGGGGTGCACTGTACTGACAGGAAAAAATGCGTCCTGTGCAGCTTTCTGCATCTGTAATGTACATTAAGGAGATGGCAAGACTCCTGCACAATTTTTTCCTCTGAAACCATGAAGTGTACCTGTACAAATCGTATATCTGCTTTAAATTCTGATAACATGTTTTACCATTCCCTATCTTTTTCACACAAGGCTTGTAAATGCAGAGCAGGGATCAGAAAAAAATGGATGCACAACAGAGAGAATACATAAGTCATGGAGTGAAGGAGAAACTGATCCACTGGCATCCCACAGAGTGGAAAAGGAAAAGATGCTTAGTAGACGTGTGTGTCTAGGATATTCATAGATAGACCTTCCTAACTGTGTAGTGACTTGCCATCCTGCCATCATTTACTTTTATCTAGGCAAACAGCTGCTTCTGGGGAAAGTAGTTGGAGACACCTTCAGAAATATAACAGGAGCTGCATCTCTAGATAAGTGACTGCAACCACCACAGATTAAGCCGTCCCCAAAAGCAGCAGTCTTCATAGCTGCAATATGTCCCTAATCTCTGCTATACTGTTTCTGGTACACTGCAACTATGAGTCACAGCTTCCATTTTTGGGTTTGTTTTGTTTTTGTTTTGTTTGTTTGTTTGTTTGGTTTTTTTGTGTTTTTTTCGCCTTGAGCTCAGCAGGATCTGGAAAATCTTATCCAGCATGTAGAAGCCTTTCCTTTCGTGAAGGCATTGCCTACACTGCAGCTACAGACTTGCAATTTTTGCTGACTACAGCTAGACCATGGCCCACACTCAATCTATAATTGAATGCCACTTTTTATCACTGTATTAAAGACAAACACCCAGCCTTAGAGACGTGTGTCAGGGTGGAGGGATGCTGTCTCCTACTTCTCTGTTAGGAGAGCTTGTGCTCATGTTGTGTATTCCCATACTTCCAGTGAGGAAGGAGAATATGCCACTTATAAAGGAAGAGATCTGCATATCAGGAGAGATAAAATCAGTGTTTTTATTATCAGTAGCTTTTCTGTATTTCAGTTGAACCAGATCCAGAAAAGGACATAGGAAGGGATTAACTGTTTAGATACAGAAACTTCATCCTCAATATCCTCCCCTCCCAAATACTTCCTAATTTGTTTTCAGAATGAAAGTTTCTCAAGTACTTAGGTTTTTTTCTGGTTTTAGTACTCAAGAAGCACCTAAGCTGCCATCTAAATCATGTAGATTCTTAGCAGGACTGACAAATGACATTTCACCAGTTTATCCTCATTAGAAGCATACATTTGTGGGGCAATTTTAATAATGTACTATTAATGTTGTCATAACTGGAATTTTTGGTAAAAGGAATTGGTATAGGAAAAATGACACGACCATCTTCTCCAGGGTACTTCCCAGCTGAGCAACCCATACTCCAGAAGACAAATATTTGTGGACATTTCTCCTTCAAGCAGCTTTGAACACCATACACAGTAGCAACATGCAGTCCATGTAGGTAGATATCACTATGCAAAGCAAATCTTGTGAAATACACATACTGTAAATGTAGAGACTTCAGCAGCACCTGCTTTAATCCAACCCTATGAAAGTTCATTACCTGCTAATATGGCTTCACTGTCACAAAGTGAGGAAGGAGAAGCTTAAATTATTAGTATTATTCACCTTTTAAAACTACTTGTAATAAGAGTAAAGCCTATGACCATTCTTACCAGGAATGATAGCATTAAAAAATGTGTGTTTCACCTTGACTTCTACAGTGTTTGTGGTTCACCATTTACCCCTGATAACAGAATACAAAATACTTATTGCTTTGAGGCAAAAGGAAAGTACCAGGTTTCCAAAGAAATAACTGTATGGCCTATTTAAATGTATCTCTGATTGAATCATGAATTGGCAAGAAAGTTTCAAGATTAAAATGGAAAAATTATCATCTCTATTAGTGGACATTGTTAACGTGCCCATTTATTAGAAAAGACAAGTGGAATTAAATAAAAATGGTTTGCCCTTGGGTGAAAATTAAAGTGAGTGTTGGAAGGAATTAGAATAAAGGAAAGTGATTTTTTTTTTTCTCTCCCAAGATCAATTGAATTTTCTAGTGATTCCAAGGTGCTAGACAGGTTATGCCATAAAGATCAACTATTGCTTCAGGGAAGAAAAAATTGATAGATTCATTAATTCACAAAGAAAACTCAAAATCCTCCTAAGTAGTCCAAGAGGGAGCTAAAATCATCATAACTTCTAAAGCAATATACCTCAAATTTAAACACTTATTCACAACCACTTAAATGATTTTATATGTTTTAAAGCATAACTCATAAAACTCTGTAGTATGTCTTCAGAAGAGTGATTAAGTCATGCAAAATCTCTCTTTTAAAAGAGAAAGTCATCAGACCATCAAAAATTAAGAGATAAATAAATATGCAGTGAAAGAAGAGCTCGTTTGATGGAGACAAATCTTCTGAGAAGTACTGAGATTTATTAATGTGCTAGAAATAGCATGATTTTCTAGAAATTATTACATGGTTAGAGCCAATAATATCTCACTCAGGAAGTTCTTATGCTGATTGACTGCAGGGCAGTTGGTGATGAGAAAGACATTACAGGCACCTGCCTAGAGGAGAGTAATACAGTTTCTAAGGTTTTCAAAGTAAGGAGTTCGTGTTTTTAAGGACTTGTTTCCCAAAGCCGCCTCCTGGGCAACTTGGCAAGATAGAGATTGGGTGAGTAGTCTGTGAGATGGGTAGGAAATCAGTTAACAGGCCACACTTACAGGGTGGTGATCAATGTTTTTTACTCAGACTGGCAATCTATCATAAGTGTTGTCACCCAGGGATTGTTACTGTTACACTGTTCAACATCTTCATAAATGATCTGGACAATGGGATTGAAAGCACCCCCATCAAGCCTGCAGACACTAAACTGGGTGGTGAGGTAGACATGTCAGAAGGGAGAGACTTCTTACAGAGAGATCTGGACAAGCTGAAAAGAGCAGGCAAGCAAGAACTATATGAAGTTGTATAAAGATAAGCACAAGGTCCTGCACTTGGGTATTTTTTTACAGTGAGAACTAGCATTCAGTGGAAAAACCTGCCCAGGGACATTATAGGTTTTCAAGATGCAATTGGACAGGGCACTACCTAATCTCATCTAAGCTGCTTTCCCACAAAAGGCTGGACCAGATAATCTAGTGAGGTCCCTTTCAATTTGGGCTCCTCTATGATTCTCCAGATTTTGTATTACAGCCTATACAAAACTGATGTAAGAAATGTATCCTTGGTGTGAGGGACTTGAACTTTCCTCACAAGCATATGGCTTATTCTCCAAGACTGCCCTATGTAGACCAGAATGCTTAGCAGGGTGAAGCCACGTTCTCAGGCAAGATAAGGGCTAAGTGTTGTCCCATACTTTGTTTTTTCGGAGCCTGAGGAAATTACATTAGAACTTCACTGCAGTAACTGGATAAAACTCTAGAAATATTTATGGGATCACAGATTAGAAATACAGAGTCTGCAGTTCCTGTAACTCCTGTATCCTTGACTGTATGTAGCTCAGTTTCAATAGGAAAGTGAAAGGTACACCTGCCAGAGTACTCTAAAGCCCAGTAGGAAGACCATACACTTAGAATGACAAGACACAACACTCAACATACATATAAGCAGCATTGTCTTAAAATCTAAACTTCCTGCTTTTTGGAAAACCAGTCTGAACCATTGACTGCTATACATAAAACAGAAATCACAGTCAACTTACAAGTTACTTCATGAGTATTGTGTAGTTTAGGTGAAGAATTCTGATTTATATTGACTGAACAAGAGTATAACAAAGATATAAGTAATAATTAATTTAATCCATAGAAGATAAATGCCCTTGATAAATTTATTTTATAAAACAGGGGAACAGGAGTATAAAATAAAAAGCAAAGTAATAAAAGTAAACGAATAAAAGGAACATAACAAGTAACTCCCAAGTAGCTAGTGATAGAATAAGAGGAAATGACCTCTAGTTGTGCCAGGGAAGGTTTAGATTGGATATGAGGAAGAATTTCTTCAGAGAAATGATTGTAAACACTGGAACAGGCTGCCCAGGGAAGTGGTTGAGTCACCATCCCTGGAGGTATTTAAAAGATGTGTTAAAGTGGTGCTTAGGGACATGGTTTAGTGGTGGACTTGGCAGTGTTAAGTTACCAGTTTGACTTGATGGTCATTTTTCCAGCCTAAATGATTCTATGTTTCTATGAAATTCCTCATCTTTTTCACTGAATGACACAAGTTTTTTTATCTTATCTCTACAAAGTTGTTGCAAGTCACATTTTCTTCCTGTTGACTTTGAAACCCCTGCTGTTGCAGCCACAGTTCAAATTGAAATTTGGCATCATCAGAACAGGTATTATTTTAAATGTGTCATCTCTGTGAAAGGTCCTAGAGAATTGCCTTTATCTCCTTTGTAACACAAAATGAGAAAGAAACAAGCGTTACCATAACCGCACTTGTCTGCCTTTGCTGTTACTTGAATAAGAGAATCACCCCATAATGTTCCAAACAAGGCAGGCTATGAGCTGTCTAGCGAAAGGAATATTACTTCCTCTATGTACTAGAATCACTCTTTCTGGCACAACAAGGTGAAAACTGCACTGCTTACCACTAATAAGACTTGTCACATGAAGAAAGAAACTAACTCTAGTTCTGTCAGGAAAGCAGCTTTAATTTCCATCTTGAACTCTAGATGGGAAGAGTGCCAAAGGGGTATCCTGACTCAGAGCACAATTCTCTTTCCCAGCATATCCATGCTACTGTTACTTTGAGGGACAATTCTGGCTCTTCTGTAGAAGACAACACCTATTCTACTTTGGAAAGTTTGTTTATCATGCACAATATAAAGATAAAATATCTTTACTTTTAATCTTTTTCATGTATCTGCAAATGTTGCCTGACAACATGATCCTTTAGCCTTTATCTATACTTCGTGGTGCCACCTGTTCTCTGTACTATGGTTAGAATGAGTAGAAAAGCAAAGGAAGAGGAAAAGATGATCTGAAAGAAGATGAACATGGAAAGTGTTTGTTTTCTTAATGTAACTACAGTTTTACACAATCACCTCTTGTAGAATAGTTATAATTCTCTGCAGCTAATAGCTCATATTTACCTTCTTTCTTGAAGACAGGTTCATTCACAACACTCAAGTTGATCATTGCATTAGAGAAAAATATTCATAGTCTTTTGAGGTATCCACACAGACATCGTCCAAGATCCCACCAAAACTAGACTGGTGTCAAATAAATCAGAGAACAGAGAATAGAATCAACTTGTAGTATATGATTAAAAGTCAAATTCATGCCAGCTAATGCTGTATTAAAAATAAATAAAGAAATAATAATTTAGTCCTGTTGAGCTCTCCCTGTAATGAATAACTGTGCACCTCCAGAAAGCAATGTAGACTGCCTCAATTCTGAATTCAAGTGGATATGTCCAAGGAATACAAAAAGATTTACACCACAGTGGAAGACTGGGTAGCCCTCAGCCCAGACTTTTGGATGAATTTTCTAGTTTATAGATTACAAAAATCATATAATATTAATGTAAACAGCTCAGATCTTTAGCCTCCAAAACATCAAAACATGGTGTTTTTTATGGCTATGCACTATAGTATTAAACTTTTATATTCACTAATGAAAAACTTAGTCACAAGCCTGGTCAGTAACTTATTGTTATTGTTGTCTAGATCATAACCAATATTAAACTATATTAAAAGAGCAGAAATCCTAACACAAACCTACATCTCTGTGTATGACTGTGGAGACAACATTAGTTGCTGTTAGGTGACAGTTATTGTCATTATAACTGCAGTAACAGGGTAAAACTTAGTAACCAAGTTCATAAAGTTACCATCTTCCAACAATTCTGCTTGTCTCCTTATTATGTAGCAACAGGAAGCAAAGAGAAAAAAAAATATATGTTTGACAGTTATATTAAATAGCGTCTTTTTTTTTTTCTTTATTTTTTTTCCACTGTAAAGGTATATTTTGATGGTGAGGTGGGCACAGAAATATCTTTTTCCTTTTATTATGTACCTCAGCATTTGGGACCAAATGTTTTTGTTGCATACAAATCAAAGGGGAAAAAAAGAAAAAACATACTGAAAATCAAATCTAAGACCTAATTTGAATCTGCTGATAGCGTCATTGCTCCCCTTAGCCTTATCCATAGCTGAACGATCTGTAACAGAAGGGGAAAATACTATTCGATGAAAATACATTAAATTATGGTGTCAAGAAGACGAAGAGCAGTCAAACAAAAGGACTTTTTTTGTCTAATGTATGCCACCAACGTGCTTTCCACAATGTCTCTCACAGCCATTGGGAACTTGGAAAATCATATTCTGGAAGGCACAACCAGAACAACTACAGGATGTAAAAAGTCATCTCCCAGAGGATGGAAACTAGCTGTATCCCATTCCTCAGGACACATTTTATCAAAAATGAAACAGCTTCAGTACTACTATGAATTCATTAGGACTGACTTTCTCCAGTTACATACCAAGCATATGGAAATGCATACTTGGTTCACAAAGGGCTTGATCCTGAACCTGTTTAAGTCGGTGAGGACTCTCATGACTTCATTTAATTTAATATCATCTACATGTGGGGTTGATGGAATACATATAGTAAAGTTTGTTGTAAATTTTGAATTAGAGACTCACCCCTGCCTCCTATTATTTAAAATACTATAATTTAGGGCTGAGACTTCCAGCCCCTTCAGAGTTGTGATCTCAATTATCACTCAGAAAAAAAATAATCTTGTGACTTTCATCCCCTCAATTTTAATGAGGAAATTAAAAATATATATCACTTCTGTTTGTTCCTATTGCTTCATAATTGTCACCATATTCAAGGTAAAAATTTACTGTTGTAAATTTTACTTTTCTGAATGTGTTCTGCAATTATGAACTAATTAGATATTAAAACCAATTATTAGAAGTAGTTTAAAAAACTAATACAAATGTTGTATGTAGTATGTTAGTACTTGCCAGGCAAAGGCAAATGGTTTGATAATTACAATTGCTAAACTCAATATATCTGATGTACGAAGTAAAGTTCTGAAGCAATGAAATGGGCCAGCTATCTTTTTGCAGACAAATCATCTGACAAACCACCTCTAGGCCAATGAAAATGTCTGTTACACTAATGATTCATTCAGTACCTCAATATTCATTCTATAAAACCTGAATTCTTTAAAGCTTTGTCAGAAAAAAAGAAAAGATTACATGATTTCATAATTTTATCAAATGTATGTACCAAATACAGACATATTTTCATCTTCTTCAGTAAAAGTGTAATCCATCAAATTCAGTGGACTCATTGCAGAGTTGCTATATCAAATCTTATGGACGCGGGCCAGTGGCTTGCTTATTATCTTCAGACACTGAGTCATTTTTTTAATTTCAAAAATCTGTAAGCCAGAAACAGGTTTTTAATCTGGATATTTTTTATAATATAGTCCTAAAATCACTTGCAGATAGAATCACCATGTATCAGATCACTAATACAAAACATACACTTACCAGAGAGAGATGTGTCAAGAAGAACAGGAGGCCACAGCAGCTTCAAAGGATGCTGGGCCAGAACTCCCCACATCTCTTCCAGAGTGAGAAAAGAAGCCTGCAAGCTGTACTGACTAGTAAATTTAATATCTTGGGATGAAAGATGAATTGGCACCAACCTAATTTCGTCAAACTTTTGCTTTAGGAGAAAAACTT